>PDGT01000005.1:791472-925531 GCA_003671415.1 Megathymus violae | reverse complement strand
CTTCAAGAAGCGGGTCTATCATTTCTTTCGTGGCCGGCAACGCATTGGTGACGCCCCTGGTGTTGCTAGTGTCCATGGGCGGCGGTGAACACTTACCATCAGGTGACCCGTCTGCTGGTTTGCATGCCCAAGGCATAAAAAAAAAATCCAAACAATAAATCTAATATTTGATTTTATCGACCAATAGGGCTTCCGGCTGTGCATGATAGGTTACTGGAGCGGATGATGGAGAATATGGATAAATGCCGCAGCACATTGCTAAAGACTCTCTTTACTTCAAGATAGATATTAAAAATAACATCAATGATAATATAATAATACCATTACAAATAGACGGAGCCCTATAAAATACTTGGTGACTTTTTTTACATAAAATAATGCTTGATAACAATCCCAACGGATGGAAAGTGCTGATGAAGTATGTAGACTAGCTATGAAAAGCAAACTACGTGGATGTAGAGGCCCGCAGCACTTATTTGGTCTCGTTATAGTGGCTGAGAGAGGCTGCGTGTAGGCATCGATTATGGAATCAACCTTTTACAGCCTTATGTTACAATCTGTGTTGACCGAAATAAATACTCGGGGGGTATATTGCCAAGTTTTTGTTAATGATGTCATACTCATTTTATCGGGCGAGACACTGGAGGAAATTGAAATAATCGCATACAGAATACTGAATTATGCTTTCAGTTGGGATGTCAGTTATAAACTGTGATTTTTAACTCATACGGACAAGGCGATCGTCTTTCCAAAAGAAGGAATACTAACATACTTATTTTCCGCATGAGCAGTGCCTTTATTCCATCACTGATGCATTAACCTATTGGATATCATAATTGACAGTGACTTGAAGGTAAAATTCCATATGACCTCGGTAATACAAAAATCTCCATCAATTGATAAAAGATTTACAAAAGTTGCTAGGAGTTTATATACAGATAAAAGTTGGAAATTATTAACACTACATATATGTATCGTGATTTAGCCGTCTCTCTGAGAGCGAGTATACGAAGCAGCCTAATTACATAAAATAAAACGTGATAAACCTCTTCCCACTGAATTTGACGAATTTCAATTTGAAAACAAAACTTGACCTTGATACACCACACGTATCAAAAATTCAAAACTACTGTTTGCTAAATAGGAAATTCTTGACAATAGAGATCCTCATAGGACATTACATAATTACACCAACAGTAGCAACATAATCCTTAGAGACAGCGCTAGTCTTACTGTATGGAATGATGGAATCAACAATTTACAAATGGCAACCCTTTCGACTAAAGTTCTTATAGGTACACTGTATTTCAGCTATCGGCTATTCGAAAGGCTACGGAATTAACAGAGAGGTTAAAACACCACAACAACATAAATAATATACAATATCTGACAGCAGATCAACTTTAGCTGACATCGCTGATCACACTTGTATCAACTCGCCTCAGAGTAGCCAGTTCGCTGCCAGTTCGTGAAGTTGAAATGTTTTACTGTTTGCAGAGCTGAAAGTAAATGTACCAACAACCTGGCCAAACATGCGAACCCACGAAAATGAACTGCCGTGGATTATTCCAGCTACTCGGTTTCGCATGTAAAGCAGGTCACGTTCTCACTGAACAAGGTGGCTTCGACCAAGAACCTGCACAGAATGATGCTGCGCGACCCACGGTGGTGTGTCTGCGAGGACACAATAGAGGACTTGCTCCATATTTTGATCGATTCCCTAAAATGCGACAAACTAGGATTTGGCACAGGCACAAGGACTTTCATGGAAATTTACGCCGAATATACATAGTTTAATGAATAATTAGAAGACACGAAAAGGATTTTCTAAAAACTGTAATCGATAAAGTGTTTCGAAGTAATGTAAATAAGCTGAAGTGACTAGAACAAAATGATGAAGGTATACAGTGGCATTCCTATTATTATTAAACGTTTAACATGACATCGATTTTTTATTGAATCTTAATTAATTTACTACTTATATATATATGAATAAAAATATGGATTTAAATAACTTCAGACATCGAAATTTATCGTTATATCATGTATCAGTACATCATCATAATTTTCTTCTGTCCCTGATTTATCATACTACAAAGTCGGTTCCAAACATGTCGGTTCTTTAACTTTGTCTAATTAAACTTTTACACTTTAAATTTAAACTTTAATTAAAATTTAAGCTTTGTTTAATTTCTCCAAAACAACAACAACACGAACCACTGTACCTGTCAGTGGAAAACAACAATCCCAGGTCATTTATCATTTCAACAATAACATTGCGCACTTCACTGTTAAATATTTTTCATTATGGCTCTCGTTTCTTAGCTGAGAAGCCGCCGATGTAATGCTGGCACTAGAGAAGTTTTTCACTCCCATTATTTTGTAACACGCTTTTATTAGCTTGACCTGTATGTATGAATGTAGGTACCGGAATCTTTCAACGTTATTTTCAATGATCGAATTGAAAGTTGCACAGAGGTCAAGAGCCGATGACTCTTCTACATTATCATAGTTCCATTCGGATGTTCTGACTAGGATCACTAGGATAAAAAGAAAATATATAGATTGGTTTGCAGGTAAGTGTGTGTAATCCAAATTATAATTGACTACAATTACTTTTGATGTCGTTTTAGACTACAAATTATGAAAATAAAATATAGTTTAAAAAACCCAAAAAATAAACACGCTTCTATAGCAAATCGAACTAAAAAATAGAAAATAATTTTTAAGTAGTAAGAGTTTGTGTTACTGTAATAGAAAGTCCAATAATAAATTATGACTAATGAATTTGGAAAGAGTTTTGTGTTCGGCTTGCTACTGAAGCGTGTTTTTTTTTAACTATAATTTATTATATCCGATATTTAAATAAATGTGAAATATAAAACTGACATATTATTTTAAAAGTTAACTTCGCATGCCGAAAATGTGACTTACAGTTAATTTAGTTTAATGTTCGTATGAATTCCAAACGTATGAATTCGGTTACAAAAGATGAATTATTGCATCAAACATTAGAAATGTTGGTAGGTGATACTGATTGCTATAATATTGCTATGTATTATCAACGAACTTAAAACTAAAACATAACCAACATCACAAAGGAAACACTTTAAATTAGTTCGACAGCGGCCTGGTCCATGCCACAAGTTGAGAATGTGGTACTGACAGCTCGCTAATGGCAGGTCGAGTTCGGCGCGGAGTGCAATTAACCCCCCCGGATGCTGGAACACAGATCTACTAACTGTAGACTAGAATGAATATTAATTACGGCCCATTCCAAGAACTTTATGAAACGATTCTCGAACGATCGGACTATATTATTTAGAAAAAAACACATGAAACATTAAAAATATACATTTTGATCTTTATTAAAAACTAAAACACTTTTTTTTCTGAACCGATACTAAAATAATCTTTACAATTATTGGAGTGATTGATTTAAAAATCGATATCGAAGCGTTCAAATATTCATTGGATATGAATCCCTTGTCAAGAATTAAAGATTATTTTTATTTATAATTGGACAAATGTATCTATAAAATCCACCTATTTTTAATCGATTGAATTTTAAAAGTTACTGTACCTTTTTAGCAGTTTTATTTCCTTTTATCCGTTGAGTATTAGATCTATGTATATTACTATTTACTTGCCCTGTACACTGACCTGCGTATGAGTAGCATAATTGGTCGTCTCTTTGCCTCCGAAGTGCGGAATCAAGGATTCGATCCCGACCGAAGCAAACATTTCTTTCATTAATGATTTTTTTTGGGTCTCAGTTGTTATTGTCTCTATTCGTGTATATGATAATACTACCGTAACACTCGTAGTGGGAGTGTGTGCATCTGAACATTTTTTTATTTATATTTCATTATTAGTACTGCTTCTAAGAACACTTCTAAAGCTATTAATTAGTAGCAGATAAGTGATAACTGTAACGTACTTTTTACTTTAACACGACCCTCTTCCTTTTGTCATTACCCTATCCTTATTTTACCAGAAATACACATTTATATACTTACCTTAGTTACTTATGTAACTTATATAGTTATTTATATTACTAAATTAGGTACATAATTCTTCTAAAACATTCTAGGATAAACAAAAACGGTTTAGATATCTCAAAAATTATGCGGGCACACAACAATGAACCCCTAAAATGATTTACCCGAAACAAGAGCAATACTTACTTCACATCGGAAACACAACTCTCGGAGCGATTTTGGAATAGGGATAAAAAGAAATACGGGATCACAAAGGGTTCCGAGATATGAACTACTACCCTTCAAATGCCTCCCCTATCAATTGTTAGTTACGCATAATATTCGCCGCAACACTCGCCCCACAGGGCATCGCCGGCCATGAGTCGATCTACCTCTTAGCACCTCATCTAAACAAAGTACGATAGCCTGGCGTGATTATGAATACAATGCGTTTAAAATTACGAACAATACATAAGGCTGTTTACTGTCTACGTTTAAAAATAACCGTAAAAGTAAAAAGTAAACGGTATATCGTAAGATCAGCAAAAACGTCATATACTCGTATATATAAATATACCTAATAGTATTGTAAAAACAGGTTTGGTGTTACACTTATCAATTAGCTGTAAATCTATGAATTAAATAAGATGGTCAATGACCAACATAAAATATAAATACACCGGCCAAATGAACAGAATATAAAATAAATGAAATCTTTTTATTTTAAATGTCTCCTGGTGGGTTTTGTTTGCTTTTAAACTTATTTTAATTTGATTTTTTTTATTAAATTAAATTAAAGAAATTACTACCAAATTTCAAATATTTTTTAAAATTTAATTTTTTAATTTGGGACAGAGATTACCAAGACAGTCAAAATGAGAATAAAATCTACGAAACCATTTCCAGAGGTCTTCGTTGACCTTAACAGAGACTCAGTCGTCATAAGACGAGGGAAAGGTGGAAAATTAGGTAGGAGATAACAGTTTTCTATAACTTTGTGTACGAAGCAATCTTACAGCTATTCAGGCAAGTATCTAGCTCGAAAAGATTCAAAAACTATCAGTAAGTGAGATTACTATTCAAAGACGATTCAAAAAAGTTCATTTAGATTTATTTCTTTGCGCCACAGTTCCTTACAGGTTACTTAACTAATAACTTACTGTTTAACAACATTATTATTTGCCCCTTTCGCCGTAGAAATTACCTCTTGATGCAACGCTCGACCGCACAGGGCCCGTTCGACTAGGGCGAATCTAAATTATGTCAATTATTGCAGTAATGGACTGGCCAGCGATATCGAAATGAACCTTATAGGACACTTCTAAAACCTACTGAAATCTATACATATAATAAAATTATAACTAATCGCTTTCTGCACGTGAAGGATATATGAGAAAAACTATTATTAGTTGCTTTTATTAACGCAATAAAACCCAAAACAATAGCTTTTAGAATTTTCGTCAGTTTGTCTTTGTGTTTGTTCTCGCTAATCTCAGAGACGGCTTAACCGATTTCGTTCTGGTTTTCACTAATGTATTGCAGTAAGCATCACTTCATAATTCATTCTATTGAAAAACGTCCATAAATATAAAGTTATATATTAATGTATTTCTAATTCATAAAACGAGAAAAATCCAGTCCTATAACAAGCAGGTGCTATTTCTCAGAGTAAAGCGTAGATTTCCCGAAGCGAAGCGACAGCAGTTTGCAGTAAAAAAAATCCTGAATACCGTCGTGTGATATGTTAATTGCCACCATTGACTTTTTATTTTATTAACATTAATGCTTTTAATTTAAAAAGTTATAATTAATATGAAATCTCGTAATATAATTAATATGAAACGGTGGTTTCTGTGAAAATATATAAAGTAAAGAATACAATTGACTTTTATGACATATTTTTTGTTAATTAATATATATGATAAAAATGTTATTACTTTTTCAATATAACATGTGTCGGTATAGTAGTGTAGTAAATTTTCATACTCGCATAATATTTTGTAATTTTATTAGTTAGGCGCTTAGCTTTGATCAAGAAAAAGTATTTCGTTATCCATACTAATAATGAAACTGTAACGAGGTCAAATCTATGCGTGGAATATTTTTTCGAAAATTTAATGTAGATACGCTTTGTTATCAATATAGAATCCACAACATATATTTCTGAAATTTTTATCTGAATGTCTGTATTTCTGTCTAACCACGTATTAGATTACCACCACTGAAGAGATTTGAACGATACTTGGCATATTTTAGTAATTTATAATAATGGATCATAACCTAGATTAGACTTTTTTACATTATGTAATATGAAATTGAGAACGTAATACTTATAATTACTTGGAATTTATAGAAAATTATATTTTAAAACATTAATTACCACGATTTTACTGAAAAAATAACAACAAAGCAATGTCATAGAAGCATTTTTTTTATTTTCTCACAGCCCGCATTCGCAAAAAGTATCGCGGGGTCCGATTAACACAATATCCTTGAAGATGTCGCACGCAAAAAGGGGCAAAAGGGAACAAAAGTCCCTGAAACATTTCTCATTGAGGCGAGGGGTGGGAGGGAGTGTGGGGAGACCCCTTTCCACTTCGCCGAACGGCACCCCGCTACGTGGCAGTCTCCAGCCACGGTGTCCATAATTTATGCTTTCGAACGGACCAAGAAAAATAAATGAAAATAAATGAAAAATAAAAGAAAATTCGAAATTGCAACACAATAGATTTCAAATGTTAAATAACAATTATTTAATTAGTGCCAAAGTTAGTAAACTATATTCACTAAGTAGGCGTATAAAAATGTTCAGATTATCTGTATGGTTAGTACTTTCCAATAGGACAATACTAAACATTTTAATGATTTCAGTGGAATTAGCTGTGATTTTGATCAATGCTGTTCGAGAACCACTACAGCGATGATCATCGGAAGATTTCCTTTTCTCTAGATCCATTATTACACATAACGTCATTGATACATGTCTATAATTTTAATAGATCTAAGAAACTAAACTGAATAAAATAAGTCTTTTAAATTTTGTGTTTTCAATACAATATTTACTTTAATTTCAAGCATTCTCAACACACATATTAATCAACATAGGATTCTCTTCATTAGAAACTACTGTTCCAATCTAACAAAACCTCCTATTCAAACTTGAATATCTTCTCGTATTTTTATGTTGGATAGCAATATATTTTTAGTTGATACCACTCTTGCCATATTTCAATCTGATATTATCTTAATTTATGTAGTTATATCTTCAAATTTAAGACCGACTTAAGCACCACACCGGTTTATTTTCTTTAAATTGCAATTATTACAATTAATACAGTTAATTCGTCTTAGTCTTCTTACACAACAACTATCTCGCACAGCGTCTCAACCGCTCAGTCAATCTTTCTTCTATTCCATTCGTCATAGCAAATCGTCATTCAACCAACAACCATATTCATACTCATTCATTACGTTTCCTTTCACGCACCTTACATTTTTTACTTAACATTTTTTAGATTTTATAAAATAAAATAACAATCCCACGTTTATATAATAACACAGACAAGATACAATTATTTGTGTTTTTTTTTGTTTTAACCCGACAACTGAGCAGGCGACCCACCTAATGGTAAGTGGTCACCGTCGCCCATGGACATCAGCAAGAGCAAAGATATCACTGATGCGTTGTAGGCCAGGAAATGAGAAGGTAAGAAAGAAAGTACTGGCTCTCAAGCCCCCAGCCGGAATACGGCGAGTCGTTTGGCAGCTGACTCAAGCAGGAGGGTGGTAGCTAGCCAGGCAGGCTTCACGAAGAGACAATAATACCACTAATAATATTAATAACTTAATAATAATACTAATGATATAATCCTTACGCGAAGCCCTACCACCAAGCAGGCTGGCTTCTGTCGCCTCTTACGACACCCTTTTCTACCAGCATGGGATTGTGGGGAGTATTCTAAGCCGCCCAAATACGGCAAATAACTTAATATGGCCTTCATTCTTTTCATCCAGTGAGAAACCTACATCGACTTGATATACTTACAACATAATGACTTCATCAATGTACATATCACTTCGAAGCCACAAAATTGCGTCATCTCTAACAAACGCATGCATAAATACATACATCCCTCGCACTATTTCTCGATCTGTCGCAAAATTTAACAACACTCCTCTTATTAATCATGCCAGCTTCTTCTAGCCCCCATTAAATAATGTCATAATTTATTGTAAAAAGCGGAGATAAGAAAGTATGTAATTATTTATATTTCGTTTTCTGGTTCCCACTCATAATGATGGTATTCAGCTGTCTACGTAGTGCGACTGTCATAGTCACCCTCCGCCCGAGGCGAGCAGACCAGCGCACGTATAGCACAGCACATAATACATCATGACATTGTATTAATTCGCTCTGTAGTCGCCGCGTGGCAAAACGTAGAGACGCCCAAAACACTTTTTAAGGTGTAATTAATTTGGGCCGAACACCTCTCTGGCTTATTTCGATTCTTTGTTTTATATGTAAGAACGAATTTGAAAGCGATGGCAGATAATTGAATGCTCGAGAAAATAAAGGAAGTCCAAATCAGGGATGGCATGGAGCTCCGTAACCGTAACCGAAACTATCAGATACCCGAAATAAAAATTATCCGAAATGTAACCGAATCCGATAAAAATGTTTCGGTTAATTTCAGATAGAGGCAGAGTAAATAAAGCACGTTATTATTGGTTTACGCTGACCGACTAGATACATTGTCCGCGTCGTTCTTATTTTAGACAGTTTTTATTATTTAATTTGTTTTTTCTGTGATTATAATACCACATAATACCTAGAAACAAAGCCAAAGGTTGTAGATACATTATATTTTTTTCCAAGTCGTAAATCATCTAGTACCTGTAACCGAAATTAACCGAAACAATCGGATAATCCGAAATAATTCCATATCCATAACCGTAACCGAAACCGGTAAAAATTATTAATAATATCCGTATCCATATTCGGATCCGAAATTTCATATCCATACATCCCTAGTCCAAACAACATTTTCTCATTTAATTTTTTTCCTTTGCCCGTGACGCAATAATATTGTTTCGTTTACATCCATATTCAACAATTTATACACGACATAATTAATTTTTTAGTGGCAGGCTAAGCCACGGCATTTTTAAAAAGCCCAGTTACCTACTTAATTTAGAGAGGTTTTTCGTTTTGTGCTTTCGTGACGCAGTTTTAGAGTTTCCACGGTATTCTCGTCTGTACTGCTATCCAACTTTGTTTTTACTTAGTAAAAACTTATAACACACAGAATTTTATTCACGATTTAACTTTTATTTTTTAATATGTCTATATTTAAACATATTATACTTCGTTCGGAATGTTGATAATCATGTGATTTTGAATATGGCTGATAAGTTCAATTTATTACGATTTATAGATGGAAACTACTCAAATACATACCTAACGTGTTCGCATAGTCGACAACACGGCAGAATAAGATCTGCCGAGCCAACTAGTAGTATTATAAAATTGTAAGTATTATAATAGTAATAGTGTCTTTGAATATTAAAAATAATAACAAATATTACTTGTGCTAAGAATTATTGTGATACCAAGAAGTCTCCTAAATTAGAATATTCTCATGTAATTATTCTATTTATCTCAAAGATTGAATTGACTCATACTGTTTGAGCAATTAACTGCAATATTATAGTCGGATAAAGAGGATCGGAGTTACAGCTTTATCACTCCATAGCGCCAACGTACTAATATGTATGAGTAAATTGTACGTGGATTTATAAAATCTTGTCGCTAAAGTCAAGTAAGTTAAAAATGAGTATGAAGATGAAATCGAGAATGAAGGTTCTTAATATATGAACAGCGGCTCAGCCCCCGCTCGTCCCCGTCCTCGCACGGGCAGATGCAAAGGAAAAACTCTGAGACATATGTATATATTTTTAACACTTGATACGAATCTATCGCCGTAAACAATTTATCAATACACAACAGCTTCTTGGTCAAAACCGTTTAAAATCCAAGCAGTAGCTTTTGAAATTATCGAATTTCAACCGAAACACCAACAAATAGACACTTTGTTTTATACTATGTAGTAATAATTAAACACAGTATACATACATACATACGCCAACGCACGGAGCAATACATTCAAATGCTTAATCAAGTTTAAAAAATACCACAAATAATTACTCATCACATTTAATTATAAAAAATTAGAAACATTACAATTAGTCTACGTACCTCCAACATGATCGGTGAACGTTAACAAACATTTTGTAAAATTACAAAGGTATTACAAAATCATATTTATAGACTCTTATTAGAGTTTTTCTTACATTTTATTAAAAATATTAAATCAGCAGTCTCATTTACTTTTACGTACCTATTTATTTTTTGTGATAATGCTTAATAAAATTATATACAGATGTCATCATCACCATAACTATCCCACAGCTGGGGTCGAGTCACCTCTCATAATGAGGGAACGAGGACATTTTTTCACCTTTACACACCTTAGGAGAATATTATGAAGAACTATCATGTATGCATACATTTCCTCACTATGTTTTTGTAACACCGAAACGAGTGATATCAATTTGTAATACGCACATAATTTGAAAAATTGGAGATACGTCCAGGATTCAAACTCAGGTCTACGGTGCGAAAGATGTGTACTATCACGCCATTACAGATGTAACATATTCAATGTCTTGAATAAACTTCCACTAGAAGTTTTAGTTATAACGCATTCTATGCTTCACGTATAACGGTGCAAGGTTTCCTTCCTACCTGTGTAACTATCAGCCTCATAGATATCAACTAGGGAATTTTTAAACGATTTCGAATACATTGCTGGGTTGCCATTTGACAAAACGATTCACCGCTTCTTTGTTTCCCAGCAACGCGTCAATGTTGCAGCAGGGACCCATACAAACGGTGTCAATCTAATCGTTCGTGTCGAAATATGCAAAAACAGATCTGAGTTGTGGTCGTTAAGTCTAACGCTAGAAGGTGTTTATGTTGGTTTTAAAAACTAGTGTTTTGTTAGACGCTATTTAACTAACATATCGTATTACATTTAATTTTTATAATAACGCATCATATAAACTTCAAGTTCACTTCGCATACATTCACTTAAATCTGAACTTCTTACATCAAAATGTACAATATAGTCTTAAAATCACCGATTTCTATAAAACAGGCTGTCATTAATGTATTTAACTGTGCACTTGATTAGCACTACATTGGCGATTGTGCTCTATTTTATAATATCTAAAAAAAAATAGAATTACCACTGAAATTGGGATACTAACAAAACAAAATAGACTAAAATTTAATTTTCGAAGATCACACTAGGCGGCGCTGCATCGATATGTCGCATAAATCAATATAAAGTTTATCCAGTGTATTTAAATTACAAAGGGTAGTAGTTCTTAAAATTAATGCAAATCTGACATCGCCTGGTGCACAAACTGACTTAGGTTAACGAACTCCTGGTCTATGACCGCGTCGAAGAACAACTTGTTGTTCGCTTGGGTGTGGTCTATCGCCTGCAGTTGCATATAAGTGTACGGTGCCAAAGCTAGATGGTTCCTTATGCTCAGTTTTGCGTCGGCGTCCGGTATTATATGACAAAGTTTGCTCACCAGCTGCGGGTGAAGCTCCCTGAACACCAAGCCCTTCTTTCTACCGCTAAGACACTGTTCATAGAAACAGTTGATGAAGTCAAACGTATAGGCCCTCAACATCCGTTTCTGTTCTTTGAACTGCAGTGCGTCCCCGTATTTCTGTTTTATCACCGCGAAGATTTGTTTGTATCTGCAAAGAATTTTTGTATTTATTTAAATAGTCAGCAAACGAGCAGTTGGGCGATCTTGTGCTCACCGCCGTACCATCTAAGGCATTACTACCAAATTTCACCACCAGCACAAAGGAAGCGCGGATTTCGCTTATTACTGGTTCTTCAACACCTCATAGAAACATTCCACGATCGATTTTAAAAGGAGGGTGGTAGATAAAAAAACTCTATGAGATTGCATCAAATACCGTTGCGAATAAAATGGGCAGTACAAAGCCCGTGATCTCCAACAGAACAGACTTTTCGACATTGCGTCATTCGTTATGCTTTAGGGTGTGTCAAGAGCAGGTTGGCTTCGACACATGGTTTAGAAGAAGCTCCTTAGACTACAATACAATATCACTTATGGGCTCGGGCTTCACAATACAGACTCAGTAAATGTCTTTACATAATTCACAATATTTATGGCATTTAATAAACCTTGGAGAACATTGCGGAGATCTCTCTTTGCTCTGAAAATTAGAAGTGCTTGCAGGATTCGCACTAGGCATAACCTCTAGCGGGAGACTCGTTCGAACTATGAAGTTATCACTCAAAAAAATGTTATACGCTATCAAAGTTTTTATAATGCTTACATTACATATATATGTAGAAGTTCTTGGACATTTGAAAGAGGATGGACTTGAGAACGTGTTTTGCAATAGTTTCCAGTTGTACTATGTTACAACTCTCAAAGCAACCTGGCTAACTCGGCTTTGGCCAGCGACGACAAAGCAAGATAGTGGGTGAAGACATAGGAAAACGCCTGGGTATTGGATAGCAGATATAACTTGCTTGTTTTGCTAGCAGGCAGCCGCCGCGCTCATGCAACGTCACAGACGAGAACTACCTATTATAAAAAAAAACCCTTTCAATAAACATGTGTCATCTCACGTAAGCAACAAGCCGGCGGTCTTGTCGAGCAGTGCGGCGGACGGGCTGAGCAGTGGCAACGCGAGCGCGAGAATGCCAGGCGCGCGTGACACGCCCACTGCGTACGCTGCCTCTGCGCTCGACCACCGCTCCACTGCGCACGCGCTCACGTACACTACGCGCAGGTCCTCTGTAACAAATTAACATTCGTTTGGTATATCGTATGGTATGGTGTTAGGGTAAGTGCGCAGTTCATTCCCGGGCTTTGCATCCGTGTATCCATGTACGTCGACTTCTCATGATTGTTAAAAATATTTTTAATTAATAGACTTTCGTATATTTCAATACTACAAAATATATACTATAGTACATTCTGTAGTACACGTTACGGCCGAGGTTGGATCATCTTCGTTAACATGCGACGCACACACCGTACTAACATGACAGTGAAAGCGACGGCACCACTTTCCTTAATTTTGATACAGTTGGAGTCGACAACACTCAGCTTTATCCCAACAATACTCATGCCGAATGATATGATTCTCAAATCAATGATTCTCGGCAATATTCGTTTGACTTCGTATGTCGTCGTAGGACAATACGGATATATATAAGACATCATTTATAATTGAACCTAAAGTATCTTCTTGATTAACGAAACCCAATGAAATGCGTTAAATGTTTCTAACGTGTTTCGGTTGCTGTCTCGCATTGTTCGTGGTAAAGCGCCTCTCTGGTGATTTTCTACGCTACAAGCGCTCCCAGCGTAGTCTACTAACCGGGGTTCGCCTGCAGGCCTCCGTCGCACATGTCACTAATCTTAGCCGCCACCAGCGCCAACACCTGCGGATAATCTACCTCCGACGGATTCGTACTCATGAAGTATTGCCGACTCCTTGTGCTTGCGTACACCTGGAACGACAAAAAGGAATGTATAATTATTTTTTTTTTTTCACCAAAAAATTAACACAATAACTTTCAACAGGTTTTTTTTTTTCAAATAATGGGTGCCAAACACTTATTATTCACAAACCATATAAAATAAATTAATAGTGAAATAAAATTATTCTCTTTTACCTGATACCTCCCGTACATATCTTATACAAACAATCTATATCCTGAGTCACTATGATGGCTTCCCTTCAATAAAACGCCAATTGAATTACATATTGATTCATTGCTGTTATAAACTCAAATATTTATATATTATAATTTTAACTTTACTAATATGTAATTAATAATATGATACAATTATTTACGCATTCGTTAATAATATAACATTCAATAAAGTTTTGCAAAATCATTCCAAATTAAATACCAACATGAAACAGTCTTCGCCTCACGTAGCATTCGGGAACTATCATATCTGATAGATAAAGAAAAATTCATATAAAGAAAAATTTGCAAATATAAGCGACGTGTTAAATTTGTCATGATTTTATCCTAAATATTTGTATATCAACAATGTCCAAGTGTAAGAGCTATGTGCCATACACACGTTTACTCGTATCATTTGTTAACTAGTATAAAATGAATTAATTTGAACTCTTCTCTTTCTTCACATGCCATCCCCATCAAGGAGGTAGGCGACCATATGTCGGTCCGTCTCCTTATCAGCAGTCGTATAAACTAACTTTTCTGTGCTTTTAACCTGCAGCCAGTCCCTTATATTTCCAATCCATGTGATTCTTCTTCTATCTGGACCTCTGAATTTGAATGGTAAAATATAAAAATTACTTACAACATTGCTATACATCTGAGTGACGGCCTTCATAATAGCGCACTGTTCGACCGGCGAGGACCGTAGGTAGACCCGTCTCAGGGAGTCCAGTATGGAGCTCACGTGTTCGCTGTTGTCTGCGTTCACCCATTCCACTAGTTCCAAGATCTATGGACAAACAAACTATTTGTTATCATCACCTGATAATGTTTCGTACTAATAAGCGCTCTGACAGTGGAGTACTGTGATCTCTGTCAGCATCAAGTACATGCAGATGTGTGACGCTGTCGTAGAGATGAAAACGTCATTTATCTACACATATGTATATTAAAATTCTAACTGCACGCTTTCTGTACATGAAGGTTACATGAGACAAACAACTTTTAGGGGTCTCGATTAACGCAACAGAACCCGAAACAATAGTTGTTATAATTTATGTCTGTTTGTCTGTGCGTTCGTCCGCACTAATCTCAGAAACGACTTATCCGATTTCGTAAAAAAGTTACAAATCAATACATGTATTTCTAATTAACAGAACAAGAAAAAACCCAGTCCTAAAACAATTTTGCTTTTCGTAAGCCTAAGGTAGTTTATCTGAAGCGAAGCGAAGGCATTTGTTAGTCGAGAAATAAAGAAGACGGCCAATTAATTGTCACTTAAAAAGCACTGTGCAATAAATCGAAATAACCTCACTGACAGATACAATTTCTTATAGATTTAAATTGTTTTTCATGAAGTACTATCAACAGGGTCCGATTGCCCTGGTTTAATGTTTAACTGGTTTTTCAAAAATGAATTCGTTTGCTTAGCTTAAATTTTTGGAAAGTTGCTTATACTTAAAGAATTAACGCTTTAAAAGAGCTGAATAATGCGGCTGAATAACGGAGTGACGCCGACGTCGCGGACAAGAGCGAGGCAATATAACTCCGTCTCCATCAAAAGAAATTGTCATGAATAAATAGGGATCATGCCTAAACTCGTTGACGTTGGTCGATTGAGCATAAAATATAGATTACTTTTATACTTTCCTCCAGTGAAGGATAGCTGCACGCGAGGCAAATACTTTAGTGGCTTTTTCTAAGCTAGTGAGTTTGACCATCTAATGCTCAGGGTACGAGGATATATATATCATGATATATATCCGGTATATATCAAATGATTTTTTATGATATATATCAAATTTTATATTTTTAAGTAATTTTTGGCGTTTGTTAGTGTATTTCTACTTCCCAAATGTAGACGGCGTTGGAGTAGAGTTAAAACATACTCCCTAATAGTAAGTTCTAATCCATAAATGGCAACACTTCTGCCGGCATTAATGGCGCCTGTCGTGTCTGAAAAATTTCTGTTTTTTTTTTTTAGTTTCATATATGTTTACGTAATATATGATTTTTAGTTGATTTTTACTGATCTAGAAGATTTTATGTTTTGGTTTCTTTTGTCTGATTTTAAGTACCTAAATAAATAACACATTAAAAACATTTTAGTTTTCTTTTTAAATAATTTATTATGTTTATGTAACACATATTCAAATAGTATACATAAATAATACAATAAAATATTAATATGGCTTTCATACGAAATGGATATATATCAAACTTTTGATATATATCGGATATATATCATAAATATCCGATATTTTGATAGTTATAATAAATATCGGATATTTTCGAACCCTGCTAATGCTACATCGGCAACAACCATCACGTGGTATTGTAGTCTTACTTAGAATAGGTAAAATGAAACTGTAATTTACTGTAAGTGTGATGGGAGACAAGCTTCTCCGGGAGCTTTTGCAAGGAACTGAGCCCGACAATACTATAGTCATGTCTTTTTATCCAACTAAACCTGTCACTACCAAAAAAAATACAGGCATCAAAGTATACCTCAGCAAAGAAATCTTTTTCATTCCAGAAGGGCAGGTACTGCGCCAAAAACCTGGTGACTACGGGGACGCCCTGTATCAGCGTTCGCTGGAGAACGGCCAGCCGACACAGCAGGTCTTGTTTCTCGGCGTAGCTGTGCGGGGATATGTCAAGAAAACCTGCCGACAAAACAAATACTCGTGTACGACTGTGTTTCGCGCTGGAACATTAAAGATACACGTTATTATTTTATTCTGGATCAAAGAAAGTAACCGTTCAACTCGTAACATTTTCATAAAAATTTAACTTCTCTTTCCTGCACTATTTTCGCCTGTTCAATTTTTTCCTTTTTTTATTTACTCTTGCCCTCTCGCTTATGCGTTTTCTACCCCAAATTTTGACAGAAATTGAATTTTATATTTATGTTAAGTTCCCGGTATTTCTGATTCGATTCATTATTTTTTCACTCTTTAACCTACTGAAACTAAAGAAAGTAAAGAATAATTTAGAGATACACTGAAAATTTTCGAATGACAATAAACTGTACTTCCCTCATCCATGTTTTCGTATTATTGGAACTCGATTCGCGTCCGCGAGTGTTGCCAGGGTGTTAGCGGTTGCAGCTAATTTTTTATTCCTACTACTTTTGACAAAAAAAAAATCCCCATACCCGGACGTAGCAATATTTGTGATCATTCTATGAGAAAACTCAATTATGTTTGATGTTATTACAAATGTAACCCCAGAATCTTCGAAGGCCCAGGGCACACTGCCTTTTAATTTTCTACATATAAATAAAAAGTATACTGTTCAAAATTCTTTAATTATGCGAAACTAAACTTCGAATCGATAATACACTCCAGCATGTCGTTGTACGTTTTGTAACAATCTGATATACATCATAATACAGCATAATAATAAAAGATATAAAACGCGTCTTACACGTGGTGAGCAAGTGTTGCAAGTCGTGCGAGAAGAAGGCCTGCTCGGCATCAGTGGCCAGTGCGAGCAGCATGATGCCTGTCGTGTTACACAACAGGGCACGCAATCGCGCTGGTCGACATAGGGGTTGGTGCACTGCGCCTTGCAGCAGCGACGTCGCACTGGAAGAAGAACAATAAAACGTTACCAGACTGGAGAAATTAATATAAACATCCACACACACACACACACACACACACACACAAAGTCACACGCTCACACACATCAATATATCTCAAAAAATCGAAACCCAAGAAAAAATTTATGTATATATGTCGATACGTATTAGTTGTACGATAAGCGCGTAGCGAGATATAATAAGTCGGGATTTATAGTTCCCAGTCTTTAATTAAATCAAACAGACATTAGGTCTATATTTACAGCAGAAAGGATGAAGACTACCTACTCGAATAACGAAACAGACTAAGGAGAAAACGGTATAACACACTAAGTAGACAAAACTGTCGGGAGTGAAAACAATTATTTTGACGAACGGCAGGTAGCGCCTAAGCGAGTGGCGCCGATGTTGCGACTCAATAAAATTCGTCGACTATTGTCCACCGAACAATAGCGAACCGGCTCAGAAGGCGAGCGGCGTATGCGCTGAGTCAACGCCGTTCGCCGGCCGCCTACAATTAACATGGATTTGCTTCCGAATTAAATACTACATATAATAATATTGAAAAGTACTATATTAATAATGGATAACTTCACCTGTGTATCTGTTCATTCCCAAGATATATGTATATCGTATACATTTTTGCCCGGCCGGAAATCAAACTCGGAACTAAACGTTTGGCGGATCCCTACTTTGTGCTTTTCAATTTGATATAACACATGTGAAGAAAAAAAGGATTATGCTTACCCTAATTGAACACAGCCAAGCCAAATGCAGCACTAAAATAGTTATGTGTAAGTTGATTGTTTCGAAAGCTTAAAAAACAATAAAATGAAGGAAAGGAACGTTATTTTGTACTTTTTACGGTAAAGGGTACTCTTGATTTTTGTATTTTACACCGATATTTCAATACAACTACATGGATCATCGTAGATCAATTTAAAATTATATTTTGTTATGTTAGCACCATCATTAATCATTATAACTCATAATTATCCCACTGCTGAGTTCGTATCTTTTCTCACAATGAAAGCGGTTAAGGCCATAGTCTAGTCCACCAAACTGTCGAAGTGTGAATTACATTTCACAGATCTTTGAGAACATTATCGAGAATTCTCACGTTTCCTCACAATGTTCCTTCACGGGAGCAAGTGATAAATAATTTGTAATGTGCACATATTTTTAAAACTTTTAGGTGAGAAATTCAACCCAATAAGCTACAATATTATTAGGCAATAAAATATTAATTAAGCAATCACTTACAGACTTAAAATGCTGAAATTGCACTTACTCTGAAAAGTCAAGGTATGTCTTCTGTTTATTGTCCTCAGCATACTGTTTTGACCCAATATTAATAAACTCCATGTTGGGAACGAGTGGATCCGCCTTTTTATTTCTGCTACCTACCTGAACAATAATGTCTTATAAAAATACCAATATCTACAAGAACTCATATCATATCAGAATAGAAGAGATTTATCAACTACAAGCTAGCAACTTTACACGAATACGAGAACTTTATGAAGTTATCAACTGTAAGTTTCTTATTGGACTTTTTTTATTGTTTTTTTTTACACTTTCAATGACAGATACCATCACAGCGACTTCTGTCAAGAATAATTAACACAAAGAAATTAAACATTCATTAAAGTAAATAATTTATTTACCAATATGTAACCATTACCAAAATTTGAAATGCTCTTAAATTTGAATTCAAATTAATTTTATATTTATGCACAGTTATATTTATTATCTATATTATGTATATGTACTTACTGAATTTATAGGATTGATCCAGTAAAGTCTTTGCTGGTCAGTCCCTGTATATTGTAGTTGTCTCTGAAAAAGATTTTAATAATCATCAGAGACTAATGATATTCCAATATAGAAACAAATGTACATAACACAAAATCAAAAGTGCAATATAATCAATATTGTTATTACATAAACCCATTCAAACTTCAATCCAAGCCTATCCATAATATTAATGTGAAATATAGTCACCAAAAAAACATTACAACAGTTTAATGAAATATTGCAATTATGTAGTTTAAAAGTCATTTTATACAAAGCAACTAACCTGGCAGTTCTTAAACCGCTCCACAAGTACAGGGTTTAACTTTCTGAATGATGTATGTATAGATATAGATGGTACATCATTAGGCACACACTCTGGTTTATACGACTTAAAAAGACCCAGTAGAACTTGTACTTGACGATACATATTCTGTATGGATGAGAAAAATACATACATTAACATTGCCACAAGTAATTTGTTTAACACTGTTAATGGTATTTAATTTGACATATTTGTGGTCTTTAAGACATTGGAATTCTTACACATAAAAGCTTTTTGTGCAGCTGATCAATGCATATGAGATCTCATAGATCAATAGAGAATATACTAGTTGTTACAAGGAAATAATACAAAGTTCAAACTTAGTGTAAAACTAGGATTGACTGCATTGAAAATATAATTTAAATAAATTGGCTTTTTAAGTTACCTTTTTACCTTCTCGGTTTTTAGCATAGTCAAGTAGTTCCAATGCTCGTCTTCTTGTCACATCCACTGGCTTTGTTAGTGTATAAACTAGCTTCATACAGTGGGCAGTCTACAATTATATTTATTTATTTTTTAGCGTGTGACCTAAGAACTAGGTTTTACTAAAGGTGAAATTAATGCTTACTGGCACTCTCTACCAGTCAATACATGGCAATGGAGAACTTTATTGGTAGGTGCAGGTACAATGTGAGAATGGAGAATAAATAAAAAGTAAATATGATCAGATATAATAATTAATTATGACAGGTTGCCTTATATGAATTAGTATTTGCACCCAAAAGATTTATTAGCAGTCTCTGTCATTATTCTCTCCCTCATTATCAATGTTTTATAATTTCTCCACATCCACCCCTAACTCCTAAACCTTAAGTAAATAGTAGTAGCTCCTAAGTAGTATGAATCTATTAAGGCAACCAAGCAAATACATACTTTTTTCAAACAAGACACATCTGCTATACATTTAATATTACTTAAAAGGGAAAATGGGTTAAATGGGTTATAGACAAAATTTAACATATCAACTTGTGCGAAATTACAAAAACCCACAAACTTACCAAGCCTTCATAAGATAACATGATGTAAAATATTTCATATCCATAATCTAAGGAACTCATGTCAATACAGTCATTGTCCATGGCAGCTGAAATCATGCACATAATAAACATGAACAACAAACATATGTACCTTACTATGGATATACAAGAAAGATGTCTTAACACTAGAGGATGAATTCTTTCAACCAATACCAATAACTGTAATGGGGCCAAATCTATATCTTATATATTTTTCTGAAAATCTGAATGTACATAGAAGACTTAGTATAGAGGCTAAAACATATTCTTGTATCAATTTGTCTGTTATCATAATCACAGACAAAGCAATGAACATATTAAATGAGAATTTGCATACTTAAATAACTTGAATTTGGGTAAGGATATTTTTCAAAACTGGAAATGAATCCCGTAGAATAAAAAAGTTACGATGAAAGTTCTATTGAGTGGCTATAAGGTTTTAACTGCTTTCTGGAACTATCATGAAATTTGATAAATGTCTGATAATATTCAATGTAGGCACAGGGTTCCTGAAGCTGAACAAGCTTAGATTACAATATCTACTATGTGATGTGAAGACTTAAAATTTCGTTATGTTATTAAAATTGATGCTATTCATACTTTACTAATTTTTTATTAAAAATTGAATACACACCAGTAAGCCAGTCCAAAACAAAACATATCCTAGGAAAGTTTGCTTGATTTTCAAAATTTGCCATCAGCCATCGCAATGAATACTGAACGGACCTCTCTTTTATTATTTCTCTTGGCACCAAACAAATGCCCAAGCTTGTCCATTTGGTAATAGCTGAAAATTTGAATAAGTAATTAGCGATTATGCAGTATACGGAAATTATAAAAAAAATGTTTTTTTTAGTTTTAGTCAATGGAACTTACGTATACTTAAATTTAGCCACACTTTAAACAAAGTGTGAAAGCTATCGTAATCCAAGCCATCATTATCAACGATATAAGCCAATTCATTCAGTTTACTCTGAAATAAATCTTTGTCGAAGCCCTTCTTCAATGATTTTATATATTCGATGATGTCCTCTACATCCGTCATTATCACCCTTGTATATTTTATTTTACCCTTATTTTATTTATTATTAGGTGAACTATTGCTCTTCTAATCCTAGAGAATTCGAAACAAAAATACGTTATTCAATTCAACATTTTAGTCACGGTAGCTTGGTTGTCGTTGTCTTTGTCAATCTGGTCACGTCATTGTCAAACGAAGTAATTTTTTTTATACGAATTGACGACGCCAAGTATCAGTGTCACAGCCTAATAATGTAACCATATCTCAAATGTTTATTTGTTCCTTTTTATTTATTAAAACAATACTTTACTACAGTCTCGCCTGATAAAAAGTGGCGATGTAAATTTATATGTTAAATCCCACTAAAAAAAAACTATTCACTCCTGGCTTGAAGTCATTGTAATCGAACATGATTACAGCCTTGATTCAAATATTATTTACTTACTTAAATTTCGTTATATATAAAACCATAAGATTTTATTCTGGGATATTAACATTGACCAGGATAACATAATTTTTTTTGTTTTATATTCACGTTATTATTAATATGACAAGTCTACTAAAATCTTTGCTTAGAGAAATGCAACCAGTATGTCAAATTGTTGAAGTGTCAAATATAATTGCATATTTATAAAGTTTGATATCAACTATAATTTGCATAATTCGTTTTCCTAGAACATTTGTTCCTTATTATAGGTTTATTATTCACATAATTTTAATGTCTTTCAATATTTAGTTGTTACGTTTCTAATCAATATTATGAAATTTTAGATCTCTAACATATCAAACGAGCTCCACAAACAGTCGACATTTGATTAGCTTGGTTGTTTATGGTTTTTAAATGTTTAGTGTGGCAATTAATTAAATTTTGCAGGTGTGGGGGAAGTATAAGTTAACTAAATAGAAAAAAAACATAGTTATTAAATCATTACTAGAAATTATTTTGACATCCGTACAGAAAATGATACGAAATTAAAATGAATTGGAGGAGTTAGAAGTTCTTAGGTTGATTAAATATAAAAATTAATAGAAATTTCTTTACATGCCATCCATGGCATGATAAAAAAAAAATTATAACTTAATGCTTGACAATGGTCCTGTGATGATGGGAAGCATATTAATACTCTTTAAAATAATGTTGATTTTAATATATTTTGAAACAAGCCACAAGCAATATATATGACTTTATGTACCTTTAAAACTTCCTTCCTCCCATAATAAAACATATTTAGGGTTAAAGTTTTAAAACTTTTGTGTAACTCGCTAATTAATGGCACTCATAGTATAATTAGACATTTAAACAAAAGCAATATTTTCTAATTTTCTTTCGATTACAGGCAATCGATTTTTATTTGTATACGGTTTATTTCTTCAAAAACTAAACAATAATTGAACGCCTTATCTCTCATCTCATCACAAAACACGTAAATTTTTATCATTGAACGTTTTTTTTGCGTATTGAAAATAAATTGATTGATTAGAGTTGGGGTAATTATGTACTTTTAAGTCTGATATCCCTAAATACATAGACAACACTCAAGCTATCCGTTATATTTCGCATCTCTACTCTACTTGAAATGTCAAAATGAACGATTGTCTCAATTGTCGTTTGAAGTAAACAGTATGGATATTTGCCAGTAGAGTATTTAATAAAATATGGTTAAAATAATTTAATCAAACGGTGGATAAATACAAATATACGTAAGCTGGCAAAAATGTGGCCCTCGCTTCTGAATCTGAGCCGCGACGAATGTCAACGGACGCTCAGGAGACTCGGTATATATTTAGTTTTATAAATGGCATTCGTTTTCCCTCCTATGGTTTTCTCGCGTTGTGACCGTTTTGTTTGATGATTTTCATGGTAAAAAGAGTTTAATATACTCGTACTCTATCATGGTTTACTCATTTATTTCTAGAATTGGATGCCTATTCGAATATGATAAATGTATTTAGAGCGCAAGGGGCACTGGAAGACAACAGAAAAAAGTTGCTCGAAGAACTACGCGCCGTTTTGCATATTAGCAGCGATCGCCACAATGCCGAAGCGCGTCGCGTGTCCAACGACGAGCTACTAGCTACTATAGCTGAAAGGTAAGCTTTATTTCTATTAAGTTTTTTGTTTGATGTTCCATGATTTATTTTTAAATCTGTGTTCTAACAATGTCAAAGATGGCTGAGCATGAGCTTGTGAATATGGAGTTCATGTGCCTCATCATATTTTAAAATTTGAACTGAGATTTGATCTTATAAGATTGCAACTAAAATGTAAAATTAGAGTTACTCAATTGTCAGACATTTCTTAGCCTAGTAGATGAGGCTGGAAAATTTGACAGTTGTTCATATTAATCTACTTATGTGAAGTGATTTGTTTTATGTTATGTTATAACAATAATTAATTTATGTTTTATTATTTATATTAATAATTTATGACACATAACCTATTAAGTTTATTTATGTCAGTTGAGATAAATTATTTTTTCGAAAAGGCAAAAATTTTCTTTTGTATGTTTGTGTAATTATTTTCCAAAGCATAAATTATTTTTGTAAAGATTATCCATTGTAATATTGTCACTGTATAGTTTTTTTTAATAAATAAATATTAAATTTTATTTTATATGTACAGTACAAGTTGCAGATATTTATATTTTGTGGCATTACCTATCAAATTTAAGTTGAATTGGTTATTTCTTAATTTTAATAAGAGAATTTTTTTTCAGGTTAACAGGTCCAAATACAGGATTAGGATGGATCTGCGAGGGCCGGAGGAGAGTGCCACTGTTGCCTCGTGGTATAGCACAAACAGTGTACACAGAAATAGCAGATAAGGTTGGTGAAAAAGCTGAAAGTGAAAATGCAGAAATAGAAAAGAAACTAGAGGCCGAGGAATTGGCTGCTCCTCGGTCAAATGAAGAAGAACAGACTGACACGGAAGGACTCACAGCTGAAGGCACTCAGATGAACGAGCCAATGGATGGAATATTATATCCCCCTCTTGCCATGGAAGATCATTCAAGTAAAGTAAGTACCACTAAAAGTGTAGTATAATTTTACAGTAAACTATAAAAAAATTGAGTCCCATGTTCATTTTCAATATTCATCCTAGATATGGGAAACAGAATTAATATGTCGAAAAAGAAAAATACCTGAATGTAGTGCAACACCAGATGACATATCCACACCAGTGAAGAATATGAGGAACATCCCAGCCAGCACCAATCAGAAACATTTAAATTTGTCTCAGATATACTCAAAATATTCTCAGCCACCTACTAGTAAGTATACCTTATATTCTTACAGAAATTTCTAAGAAGACATGAAAATTATTGTAGCAGGTAGTATTTTCTTTTTTTAATTTGCATATTCCCAAAAATTCAATTTTATTTTGAAGATACTTATTCTAACATAGAATAAATTTAAAATTACACACATTACAACAATAAAAGGAAATCAAAAAATTCTAAACACACCTTCAATCATATGAAATGCATTATTGCTCTGTTAGGAAGAGACTAGTAGTCAGTCAGTAAAATACACAATGAATCAAGAGCAAATAATATTGTTATCATTTGCACTCTTAGAATGAAAGGGACTTAACTCCAAAATTGAAATTTATGGGAAATGACGAAGAAAGTTTTGAAAAATGTATGGTCTTGAGTAAATTTAAAGAGACTGATGTATGAGATTTTCCCTTTGTCACTCATAATTCGGGCTGTTTTTCACCATGGGGTTTTAGAGTAGGTTTTTTTAAGTAAATTTATAGTAAAATCTGGAATCTCAGGAATTTTGAGTTAAGTCACTTTCATTCTAAAGGTGCGAATTATTAGGCATTTTGTTGAAAACTTTATTTTATTTGAAATACATACCAATATTTTCATTTGTAAGGAAAGAACCATGCAGTGAGCTAGTCATGTATTTACAACAACATGTTGAAATAGAAATATACACCACCATGCATACTACCATAAATTCTACAATCAATCCAAGCAAAAGATGCATAAATTACACTTCTGCAGTATAGTAATCAAGTCTTCTTTAATTATAAAATTGAGATTACCAGTAAAATTGGATTATGATTATCGTAATATTTTAATTTAAATGTGCAATTAATGTAACTTAGTAATAATTTATTTATATGTTTTGTACAGGTAAATCATCAAGTCAATCTAAACATTCTTACAATCAAGTTAGCAAACTGTCAACAAGCAAATCAAATCAACCACACCAACCGCGAGCAACTCATCATAAGCACAGAACACACAGACAAAAAAATACTACACAAGTTATGTCTAAGCCACATAAGAAACCACAGGAAATATCTCCCAGTAAACAGTATAACCCAGGATCTGTGCACTTAGAGTACTCGGGTACACCAAACTCCTTCCAGGCTTCTTATGCTCAATCAATATTAGGTAGTAAAAAATCCGACTTCATGGATGAATTAAAACCTAAAGTTTTATCATCACCTGGAATGGTTACTGATTCACCAACTATGCAACTTTTAACGCAACCAGCCACGGTGCCTCATGAGCTAGGAGTATCAGACAGTGCACATCCAGATGACCCTAGCTCCTTACAGGCGCAAAGTACGCCTGTCAAGCAAACAAATACTTCTAAGCCATGTCACCTTATAATAAAAAAGAGGAATGACATATCTCACACAGAAAAGAAAGTACAAATGCCAGAATTCAAAATATTACACAAGCCTGATGGTGTAAAAGTTATTTCAAGTCGGCAAGTTGTAGTCGCTCCAAGTTCTACTCACAAAGTTGTAAACACCACAAGTAAGAGTAATACCACGAAAGTAATCGGCTCCATACCCAAAACACGTCCATCAAATCCCCATGTTTTATCAGAAAAAATGATTGTAGTATCAAAACCAACGGATAATAGAATAATGTCAAACTCAAAAATTATAGTCACGTCATCGGCTGTTAATACACCCAGCAGAGAACAAAAGCCCGTTAGTTCAAACAGCATCTTGCCAAAAACATCTGATTCCCTAACTGCTAAAGGAATACCGGCTACAGATTTGAAAGTTTCGGCTAAAACATTCGTATTAAATCCAAAATCTGGACAAAAAATGGTTGTGGTGCCTGCTAAAAATAGAACAAAGTCAGGAAATGAAGGACAGATGCCTTTGTTACATTTTAAGGGTATACCAACGGCTATGAAACTCGTACCTGTGAGTTCACAGCCCGCCAGTCAGGCTCAGATGAAATCTGCTCCCGTGACGGTAGTGTCGAGACCTGCAGTAGTTAACACGATACCCTCAAATGCTAAAATCGTTAGTGTTGAGCCCATTAAAACAGCTAATTTAGCTGATATCGTACCTGTTAAAGGACTGGCACCACCAGTTTCCACACCTAAAATGACAAACCCTATCGTTCGACCGGGTAGTGCTAAGGGTAGCTTAATAGTTGTACAAAAAGGAACACCTATAGGCAAAACGTTGACATTCACCAAGAATGGTAGTGATACGAAAATAATTATGGGTAAGAATGTAAATAAACTATTGCAAGCGTCGAAACCAGAACAAGCTGAGACGAGTAAATGTGCCGGAAATGTAATTGTATTAGAACTGAACAACGAGCAAACTGGTCGTACGACGACGATGTCCGAAATATTGGACAGTCGAAACACCAATGTCTCGCGCGTCCCTGAACAAGGGAAGCAACTAACTCATCAAGAAATCACTGAAGACACACCAGTACTGTTCGACAGTCAACTTACCGAAGACTCGTGCAACACTAACAGCTTAGACTCGACGAGCGAAAGCATAGCAGACATTGTACGCATGGACGAAAGTAGGTTAAGAGTTATAGACAAAGATGACGTCAAAACCAACATCATCAAAGATGTAGATGTAACGAAAGATTCGTCGAGTGTCACGGATTGGGAGATGGAATTAGATACGGTATCGAAAAAAGGGAAAGATGAAGATGACAAGTTGAACTCGTTACATCTAGACCTGGGGATGTCTAGCGACAGTGAAAATGAGTTTATGGCAGACGGCAACTGCCAACAACAACACTCGTCGCAGGAGAGTATTCCACGGTCATCGACGAGCGGTAAGTTGTGTACATGAAAAGTTTACGTTTGCCTCATTTAATATTGTCGCTAAATTTGTCTCAATTTTTTAGGACATAATGAGGAATTATTTAGCTCGACTAGGAGCTTTTCGCTCGCCACGCGAACTCTACTGAGTCAGTTGCAAGACGACGGCTCGTCCAGCAACGATTCTTCGTTCGCGTTGAAATCCAAAAGCATAGACAAAGGGAAGAAGCTCGATAAAATCGACAAATCGGAATCGGAAGCCTTATTTAAGGCGAAAGAGAAACTCTCGGAGAAAGTAGCCGAGCCTACCTCGCAACAGAAACGAATAGATATATATAGCACAGCAATCACCAGTACGGATATAAATTTGGATTCGTTTTCGTATTTAGACGAAGGGATGATGGTGGGAGATGATGTGTTCAGCACTGAGAGCAAGCGGGAGTCGAGACGAAGTGTGGGCCTCGACGACCAGCTCGGTCGGTTTCTAGGCGAGGACTCCGCGAATTCGACAGATTCACAAACTGTAAGTGAAAGTTTGCCTTTAAACAAGCAATAATTTAGGTTAGATAGAACATGGTGAAATGTTTCTTTAAAATGCATTACGATAAGTTCGGACATATAATGTGAAGTGCACATGTGTGACAATTGCGGGCGACACGATTTTTGTACACTAATGTAACTAGACAATTTGTTAAATCGTGTCCTTGAATGTTTGTTTTAGCGAAACATTCTTAAGAGGCTAATACAATGAGCACATATCTCTAAAGTTAGAGCTGGAAGTCTCCATCGTTTATGAATACTTACAGTTTTTCACTCAATATGTTACAGACGATTTTATATGATGTACAGTAAAGTTTAATAATGGTTATTACATATTAAATACTACAGTATGTTACAATGGTTACTTCCTGTAGAACCAGCCTAGATGGGACAGCGTATTTATCTATTCATGTATAATAACTATAGAGTAATTGCCGATACAACAAAATGAATTACAAACAACTTGCCCTTTATGTATGCTTATCTTATATATATATTTTATATAAGATATTTTTTGTCATTGTAAAGTATATGTAATAATAAATTAAACATAATATTTTTAAGTGACAAAGTTTTAATAATTATAGACATACGATTATTTAATGATTATATTTTGTGTGTGAAGTTATTGGGTGATGTTAAATGATGTACCTAATACGGTAGGTATATATTGTGACGGAAGACGACCATTCGCATATGTAATTAGATAAATAAACGTAAAATGAATGCTCAAGATATATAGTATTGTAACATAAAGTTTCTATTATATATTAACATAAGAAAGATGTTTGGGGCTAGAATTAATTTTAATATCAGTGATCAAATAATATTGTCTTCATTTTTTCCAAGTGTTCAAATGACTTATTTCAAGGTGAACCCCATTTAAATTTAACGCCGAGTAAAATATATTGATTACATAAATTTTAATTCAGCAAATTTCTTAACGGGTTAACTTCCAATTACATAATTACAGAAAAAAAATTCTCTATAAATAAAGCTTGATCCGACTGCAGTACTACCAATTTTGATTGGAATCTAAAACTACCGTCCTGCGATATAATTTTGAATGTTGGCAATTTCAATAGTTAACTTCAATACCTGCGACTGTGTAAATCAATGTATAAATAAATTAAGTAAGCAACTCGTACAGGTCCCTTTCATTAAAAACTTAATCCGCGACAATTATCAGTATATATTGGACGTCGTAAATCACGCTGAAGTATTAAGTTACTATTGACGCCGTTTAGCTTCAAGCCTCGCTACAGAGATCTGGAATGCTATTCCAGTGCGTTGGTGGAATTACTTGAGTTAAATTATAAAGACGGCTAAAGACATTGGAATCAATACAAAGTATTCGTTTTAATAAGCATTATTGTCCCTTTAAGACTTAAGATTAAAAAAAATTATAAAATATTCAATTTAACATTATTTATGTTTTAACTGGAATTGAAGGGTAGGTTCTTTTGAAATTAATTTAATATATAGTCGTGGATGTAAAATCTCACTAAAATATGCGTCTGTGGCAGGTTCTTTCACTTTGAGTGTCATACTATGTAAAACTTAGTAGAATAATTACAGCTAGCCCCTCACCTGGAATTTTATTACCGAAGAAAAAATAATTTTGCGTTACCGCCTGTCTCAAGTTTTGAGATAAGCACAGGAGATGGCATTATGGGCGTATATTTATCATATAATGATTGCTCGTTTAACACAAATTATGTAAAATCTGTAAGTACTCTGTGTGATGAGTAGATGTATTGATACAGATTTGTCATCTCTGGTGCTAAGCCATAATACATAGATTATAAGTTATGCACAACGCACAAGTTATAGTTTGTTATTTATTTAATATATAATTTATGTTACACTTAGGAATTTCTGTTGATAAAGTAACTACATGTTACTTAGGATTATACTCTATGGACGCGTCAAAGTGTTGAGTAGACTTTCAAATTAGTGGGGGGATTTGAACCGCAGTATCTAAACAAGGTGGCTAATAAAATATATTATGCATAGATACAATATAATACTAATATTTATTGGTGTATTAGCAATAATAAAAAAATTGTGGTAATGCTTCTTATCCATTTGTAGTTTACATATTTTGCAGTTACTACAAATATCTGCAAAGTGTACAAGGTGCTTATAAATTTACATCTTAACGCGATAGTATCATTGGCAAATATTTATTGTTCAATATTAATATATAGCAGGCTTATATACAGATATATACCACAGAGATACAGTCCAGAGAGAGTTAGTCCAGCTTTCAATATTCACTCCTTAATATTATTGGCGTTATATTTCACATACACTAAAAATAAAACGGGAAATGAATCTAGAGATTGAAAAGCAGGTTCTGGTTCGTCGATGATGTCTATGACATTACAAATGTTCTTAAAAGGTTGTGACCACCTACCAAGAGGTTGGCTATTGACATAAGAAGATATTGATTTTTCCATAATTCTTAATCACATTGAAATCCTTGAAAAATGTTAAACCGAGACTTTTGTATTCAATTATTAGATTTACTTCTGGTATGTAGAATCACAAATTGTTATGAATACATCACGGCAATGGCACAAGTTACATACCGTGTAATGCAATCATCAAAGTTCAATTGGCTAGTATTTGTTTATATCTAGTTACAGGTATATTGCATATTTTATATTGTAAGAATTAATATCATATACTTATGTAAAAACACATGTTCACATTTTTAACGCATTCAACTACATTTATAAGAGATAAATTAATTCGAGATCTTGTGTGTACCTTCAATAAACAAATAATTAAAGCCATCAATAAAACGTATCTAAATATATATAACAAAAATAAACGACTACAAAATGGTATAAAATGGAAACTGTTATTTTAATGAATAACTATAAGTAGGTTATATTTTGCTTATAGTAATGTTAAAGGTTGTGCAATTTGTTCTAAAATGGATATGATTAATCCACTAATGATCCCTAAGCAATATTTCTGTTGCAAATTTTATATCGATAATATATAGGATTTATACCAAAGTAGGCGTAGCCATGACAGATAGTCGTATGAACAGGTCGTTCTGGCGTTCGACAATTTGTTATTAAAACACAGGTAAATCCTAATGTTGGCATCAAATTTTTTTGGCGCCATCCATCACATGTAGAAAGCACTAATTACTCTGTGGCGTAATGGCGCCCTATAAACAAATTCGCGTCGTTGTTTTCATTGGATTGTTCTATTTTGTATGTTTACCGAGATTCAATGAGATAACTGTAATAAAATTTTATGGAAATCCAAATTGAAAACATCATTTGTGTTATATTTGTTTCTTCTTTAAGGGACGTGTTCATGAGCCATGAGTGGTAATATATATTTTATTCCACAAACATTTGGTTTTTATGAACTATTATCGTGATTAACAAAGAGCACTGTGAGGAAGAATAATTCGAAACGATAGCTTGTCATTATAATTGTATTTTGCTTTTCTTCGTTTTAATTTATTAGTATAATTTAATATAATTATAGTAAAATTTGCAAAGCCTTATCGACTTATCTAACGAGGCTACGAGTCTTACGTTCCCTTACTACTGCCTTACTTTAATTTGGAATAATATTTCAAGCAGTTTTAAACTAAAATGCTATGAAAAGTAACCCCATTACTAACTTCGCGAGCAACGGCCCATTATTTACTTGTGACCTTTTTAACTGTACCAATTATACCAATTGTAATTTTTAAATGTGTCTTAATACCTCAAGTGAGTCTTTTATTCTAAATATATTATTCATGTTATTTTACATTGTACGTATTTATAACGAATTGTTTGTTAGACAATGTATTATATTTATACAGATTCTATTTTTATATATATAAGTATGTGCAATTTGTTTCTCTATGAGCAATGTATAATTATTCACGATTCAAGGAAACTAATAATATATTGTGTTATAATATATGTATCCAAGAATCTTAACACCCTTAGTTCGATTTGCATTTTCTAAAAAGTTTATTGGGCGGCAACTAAGTATTGATAAAAAATTTGGTACTCTTGTGTTTATCCATAATGTGTAATGTGCCCTGTACAAAATACGTCATAAATTGACGTTAGTGTGACTATATATGTAATATGTTTCACGGTGATGTTTTAAATATTTCCTATATTTATTTACTTGGCCAATTTCCAAATCGAAAATCATTCGTGAACAAAAGGGTTATTGACATAAGGATTCAAGATAAAATGGGCACACCAAACTCGAAGTGGTGATAGCTAAAATAATAATTAAAGTTGGGCAAGAATTATTTATATCGTTATTTCGAATAACTATTTCCATTATTTCGAAGCAATGCAATGTCTTATTAATAATTTCTTGTTTTTTATATATAAACCAAAAATAAATGCGGTAATTTAGGTGGTCCTACGAAATATTATTTTAAAAAAAAGCTATTTTTTTTACCAAGATGCCTCAAGGATGTCTTAGAAAAAGTTTTAATTGAATCCATTACGAAACTGTATTCAATAATTGCAAGTACATAGTTAATTCAAATAATGTTCAAATGATATATGACGCTAAATACGTCGTGATATTATATGTTGTTCAACATTAAAAAAAAACTAAGTACATGATAATAAAATAATATAATATAGATAAGATAATATAATTTCAAATGATGCGCCGAGAAATACTCGATGTAAAATTAATTTATTGCAACAAAGTACTGAATTTGAATGGAAGGATTAGGATTCGCCTTGGACCACCATCGGGCTTAGCATTCTTGCCATGGCAAGACTTATCTCGTAATCTTAGCTCATTTTCTCACCAAATATTAGATATTGATTTGTCTTCATCTAGACTACGTCCTAGTTTAGGAAACATTTTACCATCTTTTTAATAGCATTAGGAAAACATATACATTAACAAAGCAACCCTGAAACATGAAATGTCATGCGCAATTGACATAACAATTATAAGTCTTGTGGAAAGGATGCTAAGCATGCAGGATTCGCTCATTATTTCGTAAGGAGGCAAGTTGCCTCAACTAATTTTTCGTTTCTTTAAATTTTGGTTTTTTTGAAGGACGTTGGTGCTGATGTCATTTAAATATCTAATTCTAAGTTACACCTAATGAATAATAACTTCAGACCGGAGCAGGTTCTGCTTGTGTTCGGTGCGTCTGTGCTGTGTGCGTCTGCCCATAGGATGCAGTACCACTAAACAGCAAATGGACTTTCCGAGTGTGTTTGTTAATCCTTTGTATCCATACATAGTGTATAACAAAGTCGCTATTTCTGTCATTCTAGTTTCTGTACTCTTTTAAATTACGCATTAGACTGTTATGTGGTTTTTGAGAATAATTTTTAATAAGTATATTTATGTTTGTAATACAATTGTATGCTAATAAATTCGTGCAACGGTCGGTAGACTGAATGGAAAAATTGTAACAACATACCTTTCTTTGTATGTTGTATGCTAAATATATTAGCAAGTAATTTAAAACGTCATAACGTTATTTTAAAAAATTGCCTCTTGTTACCAATTTATAATGTTTATTTATTAATATATATTTAAATACAGCGCCATATGTCATATTTGATTATGAACATCATAATTTATCATCTTGACAAAACAAATATGGTACTTATGTGTATATGACCCACTCAGTTAAATCGTTTAAATATTACAGGTTTCATCAGATAGAATAATGTTTATATAAAATAATATATTTAATTATTTATTTGAGGTCATCCATAAAGATAATTGTTCGTTGGTTCTCAGTATTAGTCTCCTCTTGTTTTGGTACTGTTCATTCTCATCGTTAAAGTATGTATTCATTTAATTTAAAACCTCATATAACCTCGCCTTGAAAGATTTTTGCACCTATATATATCCCAATTATAATTTCATATTTAGTTTAGGTTGCCAGATTAACGTTTTAAAATTAGTGCAATTATACTATACATTTATTAGATAATATAATTAATTGTAAATGTGTGCAGAAGTAACGAATTTATTGTAACTGCTTTTTCATTCGTTATAAAGTGTCGTAATATAGCGTGCATCGTTTTCGATGCTATTTTTATAAACTGTGGTCAGATCTCGTGTTGGGTGTGAGTGGTACATATTTCTGTCGCTGGAACAATCACTTGCATTGTAAAGAAATAGTGCCATGTCTAGAAGTAGTTTGTGATATGACAAATTTGTACATAATAATGTTATAAACTGTTTATATTGAAGATATCATTGACAAAGGGTCGACTATAGAATGTTAGAAAAACAAATTTGTACCATAATGTAATTGTATGATAAACGCATTTTTTGGATGTGTATATATGTATGTATGTATGGATGGTCTGAATAAATTTTGTTTTTGATGTAGCAAATGTTATAGATATACATATTTTGGATACCGATGCAGGTGAATATGTTCAAGATGCCATTGTACTGGTACAGGTGTGTTCCGAATGTGTTAGCATCCTAAAGGAATTATACTTTTGTATAAACGTTTTAATTTTAATTTAGGGCAATGGTGACAATTGACCTGCATCTCATTTTAAAACCTAAAGAACTTACATTTGTTTGTGAGCTGTAAATATTTGGCGTAGAGTTTAGTTCTGTCCTAGAATCACAGCAACACGTTAATACAATTTCTGTGTTTTGGCATTAAGTTTATTTTATCTACTTATTTTAAATAAACAGTTTAATTATAATCGCTTCTTCATTCCCATTACATACTGTCCAATAGAGGCAAGTAAATAAAATTCATCTTATAAATAGATTTATATTTAAAACGAGATAAACATTACATGGTTACTCGTAAACAATATTGATAAAAAAAACAATCGCACAGTACAAACCTAGGTGAGCTAGCTACAAGCGGCGTTGGCAGTTAAAAAATAATATTTTATTTCCAGGACAGGATAAATACTGTATTTCTCTGGTACTGTATGATTTACGTAGAAATAATCACTTTATCTTATTCTACCGTTTGATATTCGATATGTCTAAGCCGTCACCTTGTGGATAGCTTCAGCGATGTAGTTGACGTTCTTCGAAGAGATGCCTGCTACCGAGATGCGTCCGTCCTTCGTTAAGTAGATGTGGAACTCCTTTGTCAGCCTTTCCACCTGAAATCAATGTAATCATAATGACTGATCATCTTGTTGACGTACACACTACGCATGGAGTCTTTAAATCGATCATTATTTTTATATTATAGTTTTTTTCATTAACGCATATGGCCACTAACAGCATAAAAAAAATTTTGCTTAAAAGTAAGTACAATTCCATAGCGTAGGTAAGTAATCCATCCAATCCATAGATAAGTAGCGATTTATCTGTGGATGACTTCGAAATTATTTTAGTTTTTACTCCGTCTCATCATTTTGATTTCAATAATAAATTAGATTCTCTTTGATGGCTCTGGTTGATTTAATATAGCGACAGTAACTCGGTGCTTAATATGGAATTAAAAAAAATAAGCTGGTGTGTCGAAAAGCACAGTATATTTCTTGCCAGATATGAATAAAATTTAAGCACAAAATTATTTTTTTTGTGGTAAACATTACAGTTTCAAAATCATAAAATATTTAAACTGCAAAACAATTTTAATCCTAAAAATGAAAGCTTTTCCCTAATACCGTGACGTAAAACAGTGGGTCAGATAAGAAGCAGTGTGTAGAATACCACATTACAATTTTTTTTTGATCTCAATCCAAAATAAATGTTTGCCAATTTCAAATGAATAATAAATAAATATAAGCTTCTTGTATAATGCACACAGCCTAGTTAGTGGTGATCTTACCTGCTGAGCTAAAAGTCTCCAGTTCAATCCCCGATCCGGACAAGACAATCACTGACGACAGGTAAATTGAGCTTTCGGTGTTTCTACTTTTGATTGTGTATGTCCACGCCTACTGCGACAAGCAATGTGCAAGGCTGCTTGAGGTCAGAGGATCAGTGCTCGTTTCCAGGGCAACGTATCGGTAATGCCTTCGATGATGCAAATTTCCATGGTCGCTTAACGAGTCACCGTGGTCAGTACTACTCATTTGATTAATATACCGTATCCATACCTGGTCGGGTTTGAGGCCAGTGAAACAGAACATGCCGATCTGATCGGTGATGTGTTGCCAGGGATGCGGGTTGCCGGCGCCCTCTATGCCGGCACGCAGCTGTGTGCGCATGCTGATGATGCGGTCCGCCATCAGCTTCACGTCAGCCAACCTACAGTACACAAATATTAATTACCCATCTTTACCAAGATGAAAATTATCCTACATATCTACTATATATGTCGTATTGATCCATGATATAACTACAAAATTTGTCTAGAATCATCTGAATTTATTCAGCGGACGTGTGTTAGTGTTGAACGTGTTCGGGCAGATACATGTTACAAAAATATTTTTTGACCACTATATTGATAATAAATAATGGCCGCCCATATACAATTTTATTAGTAAAACAACGAAACCTCACAATTTTTGTACTGAATGTCGATATTTCAACCCAGTCGCACGGGTCATGTTATGAGAGAAACTTGACAGTTGACCCTTGACAGACACTAATTACACACGAGTCTTTATATAAATAACCAACAAATGAGCAGACGAGCCACCTGATGGTAAGTGGTCAACGGCGCCCATGGACAACAGCAATACCAAAGACAACACCGATTAATAAATAAGAAAGAAAAAGAGCCTGTCAACTTTTCGTCTAGCTCGTTTCAAGTTTTTAGGAACCATAATGTCACCCTACACAAGTGAGTGCTATTACACTGTATCATGACCACGATCTATGTGATTGGGTCGAAATATATATATGTTGCATAATATAAAATGTTAAAATGTATAATGACATAAACTACTAGGTTACAAATAAAATGTCTGTTTTTTACAATGCAAAACCCCAATAACACCAATACAAAACAATAACCCTCAAGAATATTCTACGTGGATACTCAATTAAAAAGCCTTGATGTTTTATATATATTTCATCAACATTACCTTCAAGTATAAAAAAATATTGTCAAAAATAAACTACCCTACGATATCAGCGACGCGGTACCTTATTGTCTACACAAGGCAAACGCGCTTTGTTTACAAACTGTAGTAACTCTACCTATTCTACTGTAACGGGGTCTCGATAAATTGTCACTACCAGCCACCGCATGTATTGAGTACTGTGCATGTCGCGAGCACCTTACAGCAACCAATCAGCGCAGACATACGTATTGCATCCTATCCGTTGCTTGCCAACTACAGAAACTTTGCTGTTCTGCCGTGTACCAAGCGGAGATCACAACGGGCCATCGATAGTGTCACTAACCATTGCTTCCTCAGGTCGGGCGTGTTGAGGATCTCCTGGACGAGGCGAGCGCCGTACAGCGGCGGATTGGAGTACATGGTGCGCACCATGATTTTCACCTGCGACATCACCTTCGCCGCCGTCTCCGCGTCGCCGCAGAGGAAGGTCAGCGCGCCCGCTCGCTCGCCGTAAAGCCCTGGAGTTCACAATAGTGGTACTTCAGTGACATGTTAGAGGTAGTTGAGGTAAAATATTACGTGCACATTAGTATCTCGATATGTTTATTTGACGCAGATATTTCGACCCATTTGCATGAATCGCGGTCAGTTTAGTACTCATACATATAGCGTGTTCTCGTATCCTGGTAAAATATGTACAGTGTGTTTTAAAGTCCATAGATTTATATTTTATTTTTAAAACAAATCAAAAAATTAACACAAAATATATGTTATAAATCGATAAATTTTTGTTTACAATCTTCAAAAATCAATTTTTGATGTAAAACGAATGTTTAATACCGCAACCAATTTTCGGCACGCAAAGTAGATAATCAATAATCTGTCGGTCATATAAAATGGGTATAAAAAAAGATTTTGCAAATGGTGCATGCAAAAATTAAAATTAGTTGACACAATTTTGTAATCGATGGAAAATTGAAATCTTTGTTATGGCTGATGTTATAAAGTGTAATCTTATCTTTTGGATAGAGAGTGAAGTGTGGTGGCGTCCGAAGGGGTTTTCTCATTATATTCAAATTAATTTAGCCTCTGCAAGAAGTACCTGCATCATTATTACGTATTTACTTCACGAACATTAAAATGTCCAATGTTAAAAAATTCAAACATATGCATTTTGCAATATAAGAAGAAAACAAAACACTCGATAAGATAATGGGGTCAAAAACATGAACCCTACATTCCACTCATGTTCTTGCTACACGTACATAGTAGACAGGATTACTACCAACAACTACCATCTAATTACAGTTATCAGTTAAGCGTGTGCCACGATCATACGACGCTCTGTACATAAAGGTACAATGTATTATATCACATCTTTAACTTTAAAAACGCTTATAGTAAAAACCTAAATGTATGTTTATTATTTAACTACTACAGTAGTATTATTTAACTACTAGTAAGTAAAACTTACCAACTCACTAAAATCAGAAATATCTAAAGCGGTCATGCGTATGTTTTGTATAATTTATGTACAAGATGTACATATAAATAAATGAAAGACGATGAATGAAAGTCAAGAGACTGAAGAGTGGAGTAATAAGGAGTGTTAGCAAAATATTTCTAATGCCTTGCTGGTGATGGTACGTAATACGTATCGTCCCGGTAGATAAGGGTTAAATAGTAGCTGTTAAATCATATGAAAACTTCCGGCATTCTATTTACAAACGGCGCATTCCGACACCGTTTACGAACTAACCCTTTCGGGCTGGAGCAGCGTGGTGGAGGACAGTTTAAGGATCCTCAATAACAAACACAGGTCTTTAGTATCCCTGGAACTGGTCGCTAATGTGTCGATTCTAATAAATGAAATACAATGAATTTACATTATGAGAATGCAGAACGATCGTTTGAAACCGTCGGCAAATAAACACGTAATCCTGATGTATCGTTCCAAACGATTTTGCACTACATTTATTAATAAATTGAAATAAAAATGCTTCGTATTGATTTTTAAATAACACTTGCATATTTTAAAGTTGTTGTGAAAGCAGTACCATCAGACTCGCTTCAGTCATATATTATTTGTGGGACCATATGTGGAAGTCGTTGCCGTTTTTGAATTGCCTTGCGTCTTGATTATCTATTATTAAATAGTAATGATTGGAGTCACATCGTTCACAAGTCGACGGCTCCCGTCTCAAATAAGCGATCGTCGGAGCGACTGCCGGGCGCGGTATGCACGTGTAGTAGACCGGGAGTAACCGAATTTCATCGGCGTTTCTGTGCTTCAATTTTTTCTTAAAAACAAGCCACCTGACGTTAAATCGTCCTCGTCGCCCATGGACATTAGTAACACCAAAGGCATCGATGCGGTGCCGATCCGAAACGAAAAGGGGGGGCCTGCATTATTACTGGATCTCTGACCCTGAGACCGAAACATGTATAAAACATTTCTCGGACGGTTTTAGAATGGGGGGTGGTAGCTAGCCAGGCGAGTAATACCCTGACACCATGCAAGTACTGACTGAATTAAACTAGCTGGTACAGAACCCAGCGATCTGCTACAGGCTGGACCGTTCGCCATAGCTTCGTTCGTTGTACAACAGAGTGCACCATGAGCAGAGGAGGTTGGCTTAGACTTTAGGCTTTTACACCTCAAACTTCAATTACTTTATTCTGTTGGTCCGGTACGATTTGATTACATAGCTGTCTTTAAGTCATATCCGGAAGTCTTGGGGCGGTATAAGAACTTCTACTGCGTGAGTTGGCCGCTAACCAGTCCGCACCGGAGCTGAATAGTGAATTATGTTACAGATTTCCCTAATTACAAGGGAAGGCCCATGTCCTGCAGAGTCCGCTTATAGATTGAAGCCGTTGGTTATATAGATAATAAAGCCGTATCCTGCTTCACTGTACATAAAATGTATATGAGTATGTATGTAATTTTAATATGCACATAAACGTATCGGAAAAAATTTAAATGATGGTGAAAATAGCAACAAATGGTATATAGCATTTTAAAAGGACTGGGCAAAACAGACAAAATGACATAGCAAATTTCTGCTACATTATTTATAGACATTATATCTATATAACAAATAAATATTAATTATTGAGTCTTTTTAATGTCAAAGTTTCCCACGACAGACGAAAACTTTGAACGGGTAATTGTTTTTTTTTTAACTAAGGCAATACAAAAAACGAAGGAATATATCGGTTTTCTCACCCATATTCTTAGCGAAACTTTGCGCGAGTGTGACCTGGTGGCCCTCCTTGACGAACAGGCGCACGGCGAAGGCGTCATTGTCGACGTTCCCGGTGGCAAAGCCCTGGTACGCCATGTCGAAGAACGGGAACAACTTGCGCTCCTTGATGACCTGCCAATGTTTATCGTGTTTTGATACAACCCTCGTCGTAGGGTTATATATGTTGAAAATCTTCCGTTACACTTACATTAGAAAAGTTTGCGCTAAACTAAACGTGGTATGCGGTAGTGACCCTTCTTCTCGAGCGAAAAGTCCTTAATATGATTCTAAATCATACAATTATGGACCAGAAAAATACTTCGGTTCGTTGTGTTTCCACCGGATACCTCCATGCCGCTAGTGACACAGAACTCTAAAATTATTGCGCTAAGGGTATTTCTTAATAAGTTTATTAGTTCTGTTTAAACAATAGACAAAACACGTATTTCGTATGTGGTTATATTAATAAATTATAATTTTATTAAGTGTTAATTATTCTGTAACGCCGGCACGCAAATTATGTTAGCTATTTATAACACTTGTATTTATTAAAAGCCTATTGCCATCGATGTTTTATCACAAGGAATTCCCCTCAACTGTTTTTTAATCAAAAGATAAGCATAACTTAACTTTTATATACATACATCCACTAACAAGAATGGTATGCATAGACCTTTATTAGCGCTATATACCTTACAGTGTAGTTTTACCTTAGACAGCTGCTGCCAATCGCTGGGCTTTGGATCCACGCCGGTGGGGTTATGTGCACAAGCATGTAGCAGGATTATGGAACCAGCAGGGATTTTCTGAAACGCATGTGACCACTTTATGTTATTTCTATAAACATACATATTTAAACATGTTTCACTTAAAATCCCAAAGAAAAAAATATTTAGTGAGTCTGCCATTAAGCACTTCTATCATCATTGTTTGAATACGCAGTTAGTTGTTTATTTAGTAATATGCCTTGTAGTTTTAATCCTCGAGGCAAAAAAAATCTGTCACAATAAAAAATTGTTTCTAATAAGATCTTGGTGGTTTGTGATCTCTCATTTGAGTATATGTAACTACCCACCCTCATGGGAGCTGTCTGAGCGTTATATTTGTTTATTCATTTTTAACTTGAAACGCTTAGCGAAATTAAAACACATTAAATAAAATTGTCTGTTTATATTAAGAAGCTACTTGGAATTAGTTAAATGTTATATATCTTAAAATCGATAAAGTTCCAAATCAGTTACGTGATAACGGTGGTAGATCATCATGTTATACGTTAATGGTTCAAGAACTCTCCGAAACGTCAATCCCATTGTTTAAATTTGGTCTTAATTTCTTCGACCTGTGATAGGTTACTGTTATTGAGTATGTATCCTTTATAAATAACGTATATACTACATGCGGAGCATTCATATTCCGACATTTTCAATCATAAGTAAAGATCAAGTTATGGAGCTTTGATTGAAGACTGATTATCATTGGTTATAAGGTCGCCTGCCGCTAGTGGCAATATGCTTGAAAAGCTGCCATGCTGCAGAAACCACTTTCCCTATTGGTAAGTTTTTATCTTTAGATAATCATTGTTATGATAGATATTCGAGCGGTATGAGAACTTTCGACTCTTGACTTCATCACTGATGCGGTCCACCAACGCCCTGAATCAGATTTGCGATTGCAGATTATCGATTATGGAGTAAATTTGCGATTACAACACTCCCTTGACCTGCAGTCAGCCGATAATGTGTACAAACCAGGTTGCTATAAATAGGTCCTATATTTTTGCGAAAAAAAAATTCTCTCTTTCTTACACATTATGCAATGACTTTCCGTCATCTTCACGGTCGCTATTAATCACGTAAGCAGTACGTGATTATCACATTGAGTAATCAAATAATATAATCTATCAAATATTACAACTGATGGGGGATAAAACATGGGCACGGATACGCTTTATATTAATCTCGTATTGTAACGATTGTAGGTATTAAAAGTAATAAATTTGCTATATCAGCGTTTAATACAAGATTTTCTCTGCGTAGCTGTTAGTGCTTTTTAACAGACTAAAATAAGAGGACATTATAAGCGTAATGGATATTTTTTTGGTTTTATGCTATTCAATTCGCGGATTCTCTTTTGTTTGAAAGTACACACTAGCAAGATGGACACAAATAAATGAAAAAATTTTTTCATTTCACAGGGACGTCTTCAAGTTTGTTTTTTTAGTAATAATTGTGTTGCAATTTTTACTAGCGTGTAATTAATATATATTATAATCATATTTTAATGACGCGTTATGGTTACTTTAACATCATAGTCACGATAAGATAACTAACAATGTAATATATAAGTTTATGTCACTACAAAAATATAACGTGTAAATAAAATAAAGACAAAACCGCAAAAAGCCGTTGGGTGCAAAGGACCTACATTGGAATGATGCCAATGAGTGAAAATCTTTGTCAAGTTATCTTGCAAACTACAAAAGTCAAAATGCGGACATAATAAAATCTGTAAAGAAAATATTAATTGCACGTTGTTTTTTTCTCTGTGATTTTGATTACACAGGCAAATTGCTTATAGATATGGCCTTCTTGTTCGTTACGTACCTTAAACTAAGCCTTTATTGGTTTTAATACTAAAATCTTGTTATTTCTTTTCATTGGTTATAAAGTTTATATTGTAATATCGAAATTAAGACAAAATTTAGAACGTACCGAATCAGTTATGACTTTTTGAAATATCAAAGTATATCTAATTACACCAACACAATATAATAACTGTTTTAAACTATATTCGACGTAACTTCATATTCCCATTTGCAACCTAACAATAATGAGTTCAGACATACATAAATGCTACACGTAAGGTGTAATCGTAAGAAGCATCCCGGCCTTGGAACTACTATTATGCAAACATCAGGCCTGTGCCAACGAGTTAAAATAAATGGTTTGAGATAAATATAGGAAAACTTTTAAAATATGCAAACTGACATGGAATTTTTACACTTAAAACTATTTATAAAGTTGGCGAGCAACAAACCTATTTAATATGGTTGTGACATATACGAATAAGTGCTTCAATTGCCGGCTTGCTTAAGCATTAACAACCAGTATTGCTTATTATACTATATTTTGACAGCAAATTCGCTCGCAAGTATTTTGTATTGTCTTCTAAGATCTCCTTATTCTATTAGAGTATCGTTCCGGGATGCAGTAATAAAAAGCTATAGCTTCAGCCCTTCCAAACTGCTTCATACACAATATAGAGCAGGGCGACAGATTCATACTCGTAAGTATTTGGAAAGTGAAAGTCGCATCATAATCGATTCAGTGTATTTTGTGTAATGCTCAGACAAACAGAATATATAATTTTATAATAACAATATATAAAGAATATGTAGAAATAGAATAAATAAATATGTCTTAAGTATAAATAGTAAAATTTTACCTTTAAGGAAATATCATCTGTAATTCTAATACACTTATTTGTATTAAAGATCACTAATTTAATTAAATTTCACTAGCGCCAAAATAATATGAAAGCCTTTTTTTCTACCCAAATATAGCTAAAGTAAAATGGTTAGAAATTAGTAAAATTGATGATACTCACAGAGATATCTTCAAGAGCACCCTGCAGGTCAAAGCCGTTCGTCTTAGGGTCGAAGTAGCGGTACTTTTTGTGCGGCAGGTTGAGTGTGTTGCAGATCTGGGGATGATTGCCCCACGTGGGCGCGGGCATCCATATCTCCTTGTTCTGGGCATAGTGCTTCGTGATGAACTCGAGGCCCAGACGCAGAGCGCCAGTTCCGGAGAGTGTCTGAATGAACAACGAACCACATAATTACACGTAATTCATCTCGCTCGTCCATTCATTCATCATCACCGATTATTGCAATTAGTCTAGACTTTATACATCTTCGAGAGCAATATGGAGAACTCTCAGGTACGCAGGGTTCCCCTCATCTCTCCTACACCGAAGCAAATGACAATCACGTCCAAATAATTTGAATACAAAGAGGTAACCGAATCGCAAATATTTTCTAACCGCATTTGTACATTCGTAATGTCAATTTGTAAATACTAATAGTTATACAGTACGCTAGAACTGATTGAACATTCCGACACATTATTATCCTATTTTTTTTCGTCGCGTACGTTGATCCCGCTATACCAACCTCTAAGTTTTTTTTTATTAAACACTTCAAATCCAAGAAAATTACGATATAGGGTATTTTTTCAGGCCACTGCACTGCGACCTTAATTAAGAGATCTGCTTGAGAGTCCACTTAGGAAATTGGGTCATTACAACACGTTTAATATTAGGGGAAGGCTTTAACCGCATTACTCTGAATTTAGAATTCATATAAATGAATTATATTCGTTGTCCTATCCATCATTCATCCAAGTGAATGGGAATGAGTTCTAAATTACAAAATTGAAAATGATGGCATTCCCAATTTTAGTTCGCTTGTGAATAATCCGTTAAAAATTCTTTAACTTGTAAACCAATTTACAGATTACTTAAAGGAAATAACAATAGCTTAAATAAAAATTAGATAATATAAATAATATGAGCGATTAATATTGATGTTAAGAAACTACGATATTTTTATTATGTAAAGCTCTTTTAGTCATTATCTGCTTATGTAAAACTATTTTACACATAAATGTCACATTGATAACGGTAATATAAGATAAAGATAAGAGATAAATGTGATCAGGAATAACTAGTAGATATGATTATTAACAGAAACTATAATGAAATAGAAATGAAATCTACATAATCTGCGCATTACATGAAATTAGTGTAATAACACGGTAACTCAGCAAGAATAAATACGTGCACTTAGTTAATTTGCTCTACGAAATGAATCACCTTCAAATAAATACTTCGGCCACCCTCTAACAAGATGTGAAACGTGCCACTTTACGAGTGTTAAACCTCATCACATCATAAAATCATTGTACATAATTCTGTTACTATTTCAAAACATCTCATGCCACATTGTTTGTATAAAAAGTTTAATCCTTAATCCTTTTGGTCCTTCAATCCAGATCTCAATCAGCGATAATTCGGTAACTACAGTAAAAATTTATTCTTACCATCAGTCAGTCCGATCACACATGTGTACAATCGTTGCATTGATAAGGGCAGGTGTATAAACTTACTTACATAACTTACATCCCAAATTTAATCGGCGAAGGCATCAAACTTTATCTAAAAGTTTTTAATACTATCGTTGATCAGAATTCTGATTACATGAATCTGTGTTTCAATGCTGAACACTAAGGGCCCCCGCGCACTAGGCAGCCTGGCTGCAGAGCCAGGCTGCGGCAGCCAGCAAAACATATGACGTTGTATAGGAGCCCGCGCACTAGGCAACCACGAATTTCCGGCTGCGGCAGCCAATACAATGCGCTTGTTTGCACGGCAGCCGGCTGGCTGCGCGCAGCCACAACATGTGTAGGCGAATGTATGTGGCTGCGGTCAGTCTCCGCGCACTAGTTGTAGCAGCCAGACGTATTTTGCGTTCCGAACTTTGTTAAAATGACTTTCGATACAGAGAAATTTATTCGGGAAATTGAAAGCCGTAAAGCTATTTGGGACATAACATCAGAAGAATGACTAGTCGTTGATTGGCTGCTTATCACTGGCTGCGCAAATATTCTGGCTGCCGCAGCCTGGCTCTGCAGCCAGGCTGCCTAGTGCGCGGGGGCCCTAAATAATATGGTTCGATTCAATCAGTGTCGAGTTAAACACTAACCTGTTTAGAATTGAGGTCCCTCAAACTGAAACATCAATTTTATCAACAACCAATAAACAACAATTAGTACCTGAAGGAAACACAGATATGGAGAGATACCTTAAAAATAAATATAATTGTAGAAAATTGTTGATAGTATCAGGCGTTACTTTGTGGAATTATTATAGGAAATTACCTGTACAGTACAATTGGATTTATTCTGAATGACGGGGCTGTCCTCTCCAAAGGCGAGCTTCGCAACAGCGTCCGTGTACGTGGCTTCGCCGCCGATAGGAGCATACTCGTGGTTCAAGCCCTTTTTGTGAAGGATATCTTCTGCCTGCATAAAGAAAAAAAATCGTATTGTACAACAATTACTACTACTACGAGCTACAACTAACTATGTGCATTAAGAGAATAATACCACCAAAAATGTCTTCCGTGTACCTTTGAAAACTCTCAGGAACGCAGATTTTCTTACCACAGTTTTAAACAAGTGATTATTCTGTTATTACGATTTTTTTTATCCTCTCCACAGAAAATGGAGTCTGCCACTGATTAGCACTACTGACCTTCTTAACTGAGGGCAACACGAAAGGTTTTCCTTCGTCATCTCTGTATGCTCCCACTCCAAGGTTGACTTTCTTAGGGTCTGTGTCGCGTTTGTAAGCTTCTGTAATGCCCAAGATTACATCAGGAGGACCCATCGGCACGTTGCTCCACCAGGTGCTGTGGTAAAAAACATATAAATATGAGAATTTGATAAATATTATTTTCAAATCAAAATATATAAAAGCAAGTAAATAAAAGTTTAATAAACTTAACTGATGGCATTATGTACAAGCAGCGCAATTATATAGAAAGCATGTGCTCTAAATATCTAGTGGACAAATGTGGAGAATCCAAGATTAAATAATTCTTCTATTTTATTTTGGTTTCACCATCATTTAATAAACCTTTAATTGAATTATTGAATTAATTATATAACCATTGATCTATAAATCAATTGATTAATTTCCCTTTTATGCTATAGAATTGGTCACATGCTAGCCAGCACTCGTTGGCCGATGTTACTCCAAATGTAAATAATGTTAAAATTGGTCACACATTAGTCTAGATTAGATGTTATGTCAGATTATATGGTAATCACTCATCAATTAGATACAGTATTATTATAAATAGAAAAGCATTTTGATCACTATAAGATTTATTAATTAGAACATTTCCAGTAATATACATTCTTAAATTCAACACATTCATACAGGACATTATTATTACATTATTCGTACATTTATATGGCCTTTTAATAACACAATTATTTTCTTGACTCTCAATATAATCAAAGTTACTGACTGCCTTTTACAATTTACTGGATTTCTATCATATTTAAATACTTTAGTTTTATATGCCTTCGATGAATATGAATGTAACACCTAACTTAGTTATGCCTGTTACCAGCTTATCTGCAGGAATATTAACATACTATATAATGAGAAATACTTGAAATTCAAGGAAATTAAATATGATAATACTAACGAGATATACTTAAACGTAATTAGACGCTAACAAGTATTCAATTTTATTATTCATAATTCATTAGTTTTAAGCACTTTATAGTATACTGTTATAAATAATATTCTTCGAAATTATTTTAATTTCTGTGAGGCTACTGAACTAATCGGTGTAATACTTAAAAGTACCACGTGTTAATTAAGTAATATAAATACGCCAATAAAATAAAATAGCAATTAACCATTAACACAATATTGCATTAAGCAGAAAACACGTACAAAAATAAAATAAACACGTGTACGATATAACGGCAATAACCGCATCATGTCCAAAAAGAATATGCTTGTTTATTATACACACAATACAATGAAGCACAAAATTATACACAGGTCAAAATTACGAAGATTACGTAAAGAATCAAAAACGCCGGTACGCTACCTACTAGCCCTCAGGGCCGAATTTCCGAGTATTGCTTCTACATTATTGTTTTTTAACACTTGGACTGATAGTTTCTTTAAGGCCTGAGCCATTTTAATTTTTTTAAATAAATGCAGCACTACACTTGCGACCACCAAAGAACTAAATTATTAAGATGTATGTATCTAAAATGAACGACTATCAGACAAACACTACGGTACTGACTACTAGTGCTATCGACTAGCGGAAGAGGATCTTCCCTCCCTACTCTGATAAATTGAAAAATATCATATGTCAGGGTGACCTACTCGCAAATTTTTAATTTACTAACATGACCAAAATGATATGTGTGATATTTCCATAAATATATAATTTATTTTTATTTAATTTATGTTACTTTATTATTTCCATATATAACTCTATAAATTTGCACGATGTTTTATATCAATAGCCGATAAACGTGCCACCTGATGGTAAATGGTCACTTTTTAAGGCTGATCGTAGCACATTATGGACGCGATAGTATCTTGCAACTATTTTCACAAATCGGATGATAATTGTTATAAATAGAGACAGCCATAATGATATGCTCTAGCTCTCGGAAAATCCTATAGTCTATTATCTAGTTAATAGTGATTTGTGACGAAGAATTACTTACTTAACGACTACTATTTGATATTCGACCAGTTCAATAAAATGTGTTTGATTTTTTATTGAGGTTTATTGGATGTTCTTTACATATAAAGTAAATCGGTGAATTGAATTTCATTGTATTATTAAACACAAAATATGGTTATTCTTCTTTAAATTATCTACATAAAAACACCAAAGAACCAGTTATTTACATTTAAATGGTCACTGTATTTTATTTCAAAAATTATTATCAAATCTTTTCATCTATTGCCTTAAATTTATCGTCATCTACAACATTTAACATGACATTATGATAACTAAGGTGTCAGTTATTATAATCAATTAAAATTAAATTTTGTACTAAGTTCGAGTGGTACATAACTATGTCGCAATTTTAGAATTAAAGTAACTTAACTCAAAAATTGCAATTTATAGGATATGACGAGTTTTCAAAAATGTATGGTCTTGAGTGAATTTAAAGAGACTGATGTATGAGGTTTTCCCTTTTTCCTTTTCTCACTCATAATTCGGGCCCCTTTTAACCCAGGGGTTTTTAGAGTAGGCTTTTTTAAGTAAATTTATAGTAAAATCTGGAATTTCAGGAATTTTGAGTTAAGTCACTTTAATGCTGAAGGTGCGATGTGAAAATACTAATATATTTAGAATAAAATACTCCCAATATACTTATATTCCATACGCAACTGGTAACGTTTTTAATAAACGTCAGATTTCTCCCCTATGCGTCACTTGTACAATGTCGCGTAAAGGTCAACTCAGCTGTTTAACTAACAGCGTTGCTACGGCGGCGTAGCTGAATACATTTATATGTGGTAGCGTTTTGCGTCACATGATCATATGACGTGTTTTTTATCTTGGTTAGATGTTATTGTCGTACAACGAAAGGTTATCGACATATCCAGTTAAGTGAAAAGTATAAAATAATCGTGTCGTTGTACGATATAGTTTCACTTTTAGTATTTCCATTTACAACGGTCTTCTGTCTTTTAAGAATAAGATGTATCCAAGAACCGTCGCATACATAAATTACGATGTTGTGTAATATCGTATTAATATAATATATGCTTGATACATTGTATCGTCAATTGTAAAATGCTTTTCAATATTATGGAACTATGTTATTAACAAAGAAACTGTAATTTCTATTCTTTTTTTGACAATGATTTCTTTTTTTTATTTAATGAGTGAGTACAGCGAATAAATGAAAATAAATTAGCCTAAAACCATATTTCTGTCCGTCTAAGTCTTTGTCGTGGACGTATTTTGGCGGCCTAGAATACTCCCCCCAATCCCATGCTGGTAGAAAAGGGTGTCGTAAGAGGTGACAGAAGCCAGCCTGCTTGGTGATAGGGCTTCGTGTAAGGATTATATTATCGGTATTATTATTAAGTCATTAATATTATTAGTGGTATTATTCCTTTCCGTGAAGCCTGCTTGGCTAGCTACCACCCTCCTGCTTGAGTCAGCCGCCAAACGACTCGTCTTGTTCTGGCTGGTGGCCAGAGAGCCAGTACATTCTTTCTTACTTTCTACTTATTTCCTGGCCAACAACGCATCAGTGATACCTTTGGCGACAGTGACCACTTACCATCAGGTGGCTCGTCTGCTCGTTTGTCGGCTTTTAACATAAAAAAAAGTCTGAGTTTCGAAAAATAATATTCATTATGTAAATATAAACGAAATATAACTTCATTATGTGTTATGCGGCTACGCTATATTTACCCAAATATTTGTTATGTGAGCGAACAACAAATATGCCATCCATTTTTGATGCCGGCGTGCCCAACGTGCCAATATATGTCGCGTGTTTGTCTTTTGGACAAACAAAATGAACGTGTTGATGGTGGCTGCAACTTATTTTTACTTAAATGCAGTTTACCAATACCTATAATATTGTATAAGCACAATATTCCTACATGCATGAGTTCAAGCGAATGAGTGAACGACGTATGGGCAGTCGACACACATTCGGCTTATCCATGCCTTTGACGTGTGTTAAAAAACCGACAAGTGGTTGGATAAACGTATTTGCTATTCGTGGTAATGCGTTATCCGTACGAATAGAGTAAATATAGACGAATGAGCCCTCTAAACTTGTCGTATTCGACCAAATTACACGTATAACAAATAACACATAACGAAGCGTTGTGCCGCCACCATTTATTATTAAGATAAGTATACTTTTATCTATGGGTGGCGCGGCGTTTGATCAACTTGCAGTTATTGCAGTGCTACCAACTCCGAACAAAACATGCCCTAAAATCAATTTATTTTTTTTTCCATGATTTTAACGATATTTTAATGTTTATTCTGCTATTCGGGGCTGAGATGAACCTGAAAACCAAATATCATTAAAATCGGTAATCGGAGTTCTTGAATTATAAATGTTGTAAATTGGATTTACTGTTTCTCAGTGCGCCGGTTTTTTATTTTACACATTTAGAGGTCGGTGTTCAGTCTGGCTGATATATTATATTTCACATATAATGTTGGACTCCAGCTCTTCAATATTTGTATTTCTGCAGACGATGCTTATCACAATAAATAAGTTTTGCAATAGTGATATTTCGAAACCTCTAACAGTTTGGTAGATACCTAGAATTCCGCGGTTAGCAAGCCAAACCTTTACTTTTTATATATCTACAGAAAATACTAAACGTGATGATAATTATGAACATACGGTATAATTAGTTGATTGAACAATTTACTTAACGACAGGATATTTTGTAATTGTGACGACGACTATAATGATGATATGATCCTGATGCTGAAGCACACAGATAACTTATTGAATCGAATTGGTTTTCCTACATACATTTGCTATAAAATTAACTGAGATCCCGTTAAAATAAGCTCGTAAATATCAAACTTAATAGCAGAAAAAAGCATTCTTTATGTAGCCTGACAAAATCCTCTATCATGCAGTGAAAATCCCAATACAATCAGTTTAATGATTTTGAAGATTACCCTGGACAAACTCAAAAATAGACAGACAAGAATTTTAAAGAGGTGTTTGAGTACTGGTATCATAAATAAATACTTGACAAAACGCAATAATGTTGACACCTAAATTTATAGCTAAATTTATTTAAAAATCTATACCTAAATTTATTAAAATATTGAGATATTCAATTATTGTTATTATGGATCATTATTGTGATGAATTGTTAAAAGACTGGAATATTTCCAAAAATTTGACGTAACCTGATGTAGTGGGATGACGATGGCGTTGGACTACATTTATAATTTTGTATGATAGCAACTTTAATAAGTTTGAAGTTTGTAACAGTTTGAAAATAGAACCTCCTAACCGGAATGTCAAAATTATTATGACGTTTTTCTTTTCGTACTGAGAAAGAAGTGACGAATAGTGTGTTTAATTTAGTGTTAAAACTACATAAATCATAAATATGGCCGCTGAAATAAAGCCTGCGCCCAGGACACCGAACGATAGGTTTTCTACAACAAAGAAGCCAGCACTTTTGAATAAATTAGAAGGTTGCACTGACGATGTAAATGCTGCCGTGGTGATTCCTGGCGAGGATGGAGTTATTAGTGTTTGTGATGATAAGTACGTGCCTTATTATCCTTTAATCGTATTACTATTCGGATCAAGTGTGAATAATCGGTTTGTCATGCCGTACACAAATACGAGCTTATTTACAAATCTGTCGTGTCTTATCATTATATTTATGACCGGCAATATTCAATATCACACTGGCTTAGTTCATATCGTTACAGCTCTTAAAAAAACTGCACAACATATTTAGTTACTTGGAATTTTAATTTAAAAAATGTGACTAGTTCAATAATAAACAATATTTAGTCTACAATATGTCATGTAATGTCATCATTCACTGATTCATCAATTAGTATAAGTATATAAATGTGTTGCTTTTTGTATCTTGTCTATCTTTTCTTATATAAGTCTTAACTCGTGCAAACTGTATGCATTAGATATCATTTGACATTTCTTAAAGTAAAACTATCAATAGCTGCCTTAGTTGTTAACAAATAGTATGTTTAAAAGTTACACACTTTCTTAATGATTAGTCTTGATTTGCAGAATGAGTGCCATGAGTGCAATATTAGGGACAAATGATGTGTGAGAAAGTTTCTATCACTATTTTGTCTCACAGTTTTGATACATGTTTTTGAAGTGGTATCAAAATTAGTAAAACCATGTTATCAATATGCATTACTCTATATTTTGATAAAAACTCATGAGGAATTGTATCATTTTGCATTTCCAGTTATAACAGCTTATAAAGCTTAAAAAACTTTCTTTCTTTATAGGACTGTGCGAGTATGGCTAAAGCGTGACTCTGGGCAGTACTGGCCAAGTATCTGTCAATATATGCCTTCAGGCTGCACGTCAATGTTCTACACACCTGAAACTAGGCAATTATTTATTGGGCAAGAAAATGGCACTATCTCTGAGTTCACATTAGCGCAAGACTGCAATAGGATAAATCCAGTGAGTATCATTATTTTAAAATGAAAAAACTATCATTCATATCTAATTAAGTGGCCAATGCAGCCCAAAGCCATATTTTACTAACCTAAATACATATGAATAATGTATACAATATGAAAATTTGATTATTATTGTTTTTAATGACTGGTCATTTACCTAAGAGAATCTGTAGGGTTAAAACAGAATGCTTTATAGACAAAAACATGGATAGGATTTAATTTTGTTCAAACTAAGTGCTTCACTATTATTACTCTTTTTAAAATTTACTGGTCTAAGTTAGAGAACTAATCAACTTATAGGTTCACCAGTTCCTTGTATTGTTCCACCTGTTGTAAAGTGAGTTGTTCTCATTCCCTTATAAAAAAGTTTTCATATTTTATAAATAATTACTTAATCCTTTAATAAATTGCTACATAGAAAGAAAAATTACAGCATCATTATTATCTGTAGTTCAGTGTTCTTGAGTTTAAAAAATGTATGCGGTTGAAGTAAAGGTTATTCTTAACTCTTGTAATCGCTAATAATTGAATATACTTAAGATGCTATTTTATATATTTATATTATAGTATTATTTGGTTTTGTTAGTATTTTTTTGAAAGAATAAAATTCAACTGAATAATTATAAACTGCTATAAAACAATTTTAGTTTTACTAATTTTAGTTATAATAAGCTTTCATTTTAAACTTTTTCATTATCAAACTGAAGATTTGATTATATTGTGCAACATTTAATATCTAAAATTAGTAGAAAAAATTATTCACAAAATATTGAAGATGAATATTTCTGATATGCACCAAACCAAGTTAGTGCCTTAATAGTGTTTTATTCAATTCCTCACAATATTTATTACAATTGTTTTATCTAGTTATTTTTTTAAATCTACTGTTGTGCTACTTCACCCACTGTCTTAAATATTTTATAAATTATATTCCACATTCATCACACAGATTGGTGCTATAATTGTGTATATATTATCTCAGTTCACTTATACCATTATTGTAAACATTAATGAATGACCTGATCTAATAATCTATCTTACATATCTCTATAAAGGCAGGCTTTTAAAATTAACAACGTTTGTCCTGTTGTCTTCATTGTGTCGTTCGTAACACAGAGTGTTGCTCACCAAAGTTGAGTTAAGTTCATACAAAAATGAATCTTGGATAAATCAGATTTATTTTGAGAGATCTTATTCAAGTCATTATATATTTATTCCACATAAAACTTAATACAAAATATCTACTAGTATCTGGTGAGATAAAAAGGTTTGTTTGGTATTCAGAGTATTGTTCTGTATAGTTACAATACCTAATATAATTGTTACGCAGCTTCTCGAAGTCGGCAGGCTTACGAAGTTTCTAGAAGGGTGGCCGACCGTTACGGTGAGGCAAACAATAGAGACAATAAAAGAGAAACACAGGTAGTAATAAAAACTACCAATCTGGCCCGTATGCCTCAAGCAAAAGGGGCGAGATTAGCATAGATGAGGGCCGAAATGGGGTTGTTTACCTGACCCGCTATTGTTATGTCGATTTCCGGGAATTCCTGTTGTTGTTGTTTACTTCAACGAAGGGCGTGGAAGGATTTGGAAGCCCGGAAATCGATATAAATAGCGGGCAGGGTCGGCCACAAGGCAGTCGGTCTCCGGATACGAAGTGAAGATTTCTCTCCCTACGAAGTGAATACCTGCGATCTACGAGTGTAACTGTGATTGAGAAGTGAGTGTGAAGTAAAATAAAGTCTCTGCGGAACTATTGTGGCATTTTTTCGAGCCTATGGATCCTGACACGTAACATAATAATCTGATAAAATGGCGGACTCGTAATCACTTCATCAGCACACTGTGAACAATGTTTAAATCAACCTTAAATATCAGGGAATGTTGAAATAACTGAGTCCAGAGTTTTAGATCAAAAACAACATTTAATTTTAAAATAAAATCTATTCTACTGTACTACTTTTTAACAAAGTAAATATAATTGTGACAACTATAACTCCTTCCAGGATATCCTACTTTCCTAAAACAATTTTTTTAGAGTTAAGCTTTATTCCTTATATCACAATAGACTTGGTAAAATAAGCCAATACTTGGTTAGTAGCTGAAATTTACATATGGTCTTGAGTCATGACATTACTGAAATTCACATGAGATAATCTAGAAAAACACTACTCAGTAAAGATAGTATTAATTTTTATTGTGCTGGTAACTGTACAAATGAACATACATTAAGGACAATTTTTTATCTCAACTCATAACATCTTAATAACATAATCAATAAGTACAGCTGTATGAGAGACAAATATTTTACGGTGGTAAATATGACAGCATGTTTGACATTCAATTAACATATCAATAACTGTAATAAACATAAAATGTTGAAGTTCTAAAATAAATAATAATTTCATACAAACATCATGCATTTCAATAGTGTGCTACACAAATATGTTTGTTTGATAAGCAAATTTATAATTGCAAAGGTATATATAGAATATAGGTAGAAAGAGTATATTTATATTTCAGCTAGGTACTGGCTGGTTTGTTGCTTATATTTTATATCTGTAAGATATTCTGTGTTGGTGGGCCTAGTGATAAATATATCAAGATAAAATATTATGGTCGATGTAGAATCTTTAAATTACACGGGAAACCATTCCAAAATTGTATTGCCTGTTGGTGGGTTAACAATCAATATGAACATTTGTAATACATTTAATCTATCTGTAGCCTTGAAGTAGTCACTTATGACCAGCTGCATTGCATATCTTTTTATCTTCACAATCAATGAACAAACGCATTGCTCGGGTGTTCTGTCTAAATGTGAGGAGTGCCATTCGTATGTCTGATTGTAATTTTAATATTAAATAAAGAAGCGTTTCGCACAGAGCCGGGAGTATCTCGCGCACACGGCGCGCGTGACGGCGCTGGTGTTTTCGCTGGCGTGTGAATGGGTGCTCTCCGTGAGTCGGGACAAGCTGTTTGCATACCATTGCAGCGAGACAGGTCGCCGGATCGGTGGCTATTCGTTCGAGGCCTGGTGCACCGCCTTGCAGTATCCTTTTAAGATATTTTATTTTTAAGATATTTTAGGTGATTGATGTTGGTGTCGTTGTAGATGTAATTTTCGCCTGAAGGAAATAATATTGTGATATGATATTTATTTGATGAATGCTAATTATTATGATTTCCCATATGTTATTTGCCGACATACGAAGACAGAGAAGAGGTTCTCGGAATTAAAATTTAAACATGTAAAATATTTCACAGTTGGAAGAAGGGTTGTGGCTACCTAGAAAAAAGCTAACCAACATGTAGGCACAAAGTTTTTAATGTATTGTGAAAACTATATTTTAACGTGTGTTCGTACCACATAGAACAGTACTATGGCATTGTCAGTGCTTATTTCTTTATACATTTTTACTGAAAATTGGGTAAATTTATTTGCAAGCAACACTTGAGAATTTTTTAAACTTCAGAGCACCTGAGTAGAAAATCATCTAAATTGTTAAATAAGAATGTGATGTTTAGTTCATATTTTAATAGATTTTTCCATTTGTTCCATTACTGTATATACATGTCCTAATATTTCAAATATACAAAATATCTTTTTTAAGCTTATACGTAGAAAATATACTACATGATTTTAAAACAGTAGTAGTATTAAAGTTTACCAGATATGAATGAAGCATGATAACAATTTTAACGCTTAATTACTCTCGTCATTATGTCGGAGTAAATTACGTAAATTTATTGTAATCGTGGATGCGAGGGTTTCCTGAGCGGATGCTAATCAGATTCGACTCGCAGTCTAAATATGCGTTCGTCGGTGACTACAGCGGGCAGATAACCATGTTGAAGCTAGACAACAACGGCGCTGCGTTGGTCACAACACTCAAAGGGCATGCCGGGTACGATGCACCGTATCATTAGTTTTATACATTGATCTCTATATATACAGGGTGTCCGGCAATGAATTAATAAACATGCAATGGACCATAGCACAGGTTATGTCCGTTCAAAATAACAATATATCCTAACCACTAACCTAAGATATGATTTGTTTTTTTTTAAAAAGATTGCAATTTTTTACCTTATTTTCACTTACTTCGCCCACAATTGAATGAATTCCATGTTTTTTTTTGTTGTAATATTATAATACGATAACAATGTCGATAGGCAGGCAGTAAATAGAATTAATATACTTTATTTCACATTTACTTATAGATAAAAGTCTTATTGCTTACCCTCTACTTTGATGCAGATTACATCTGCGGATGAAAGCTCTGCTGAGCTGTCTCGTGTGGCGTTGATCACATATTGTTAATGCGCCTCTTGTATAAGGCAGCTCGATTAAAAAAATCCAGTTGATTAAGGTTCGGTGAACGTGGAGGCCAAAAAATTAACCTCAGACACCTGATCTATCTGTTTGGGTATGCACTATTTAAATATGCACGAACGGGTGCAGTATATGTAATGCATAGGACATCCGTTATTTTGAAGCCAAGAAGATTTCCTCAGCTCCACGGGCACCTTTTCCAATAAATTTGGAAGTCGTTTTGAAGAAACTCCAAATAACTTTGGCTGGTTAGGTTAGGTTAGGTTTCAAATTAACCTATTATTTCCCGTTTAATATTCCAGTCTAATAATTTATTTGAAATTTGTATTATCACTCTTTTATAATATTCTAGGTACAGATGCGTGTTTGTCAATGATAAATTTGTATATCACAAGAAAAATAATATGAAGATTGACAACAGATTAAGAGTTACATATTTTGAACATACGTTTTCAATTTAACCTATAGGAATATATAATTCATTAAATTAATTACACTAATGAACCTCAGGGGAGCTGCGTCGACGCGCCGCCGCGGCGCCGGTACATGTAAATGCGTAAAGGTGTATAATTATGGTGCTCTCATTAATTAATATGTGATCGACACTACAGAATTACAAATTGGATTAGTTTTACGAAATAGTTACATTAGTTATTCGAACTAACAAACGCAACTGACTTGTAGAAATTTTGTTTGATTAAACGATTCTTCTCACATGCAGTCCGGGATCGAGATAGTGTGACGTTTTGTTTTGATTTTAAAATATATTGGGATAAGGTTTGTCTTTGCTTGATCGCTTTTTTTTTCACATAACTCATACGTCATATAGTTTTAAAATTAAATCATGTCTCGAATTGTATGCCGATCCTCGATCAGAAGCCACACATATATCCGCGTCTATGTTTACGGTGTTTTTAATGTCTATATCCGAGAACACTGATATGGATTACAATATTAATACTTTGTTTAGTTTGTTGATGGTCGTTGTTCGATTCGTAGATTAGTTGATCTTTTTTCCCTCTCATATATTCGCACTTATGTAGGGACGGCTGCGATACAAAATCCCAGCACGAATATAGGTTTAAATGGTTTTAAAAATTATTATAGGTATGTACAGAGGTATTACATAGGTACATTTTTACTTAAGTACATTAGGTTAAGTACATTAACAGAAGAATTTTTTTCCTTGCATATCCATAAAATCTGGTATTTTTGAGGATTATTATTTTTGTAGGAACTAACTCGCTTACATACACACACAAAAGTAGAGTGTCATGTAAATACCTACCGTTCATACCTACTGTTCTTTCAGGTCTGTTCGAGTTTTAAACTGGGCACCGTTACCCCAACTCCTTTTTAGCGGGTCGTTCGATCAATCTATCATTGTGTGGGACATCGGCGGGCAGAAAGGAACAGCGTACGAGTTACAAGGACACAGGTTTTTGTTAATCCGTTATTTATAGACTTGGTTTTAACCTATCAGTGATCGATAGCTGACCGCGGGACTGCTCGTTATTGAGAAACAATGGGGCGTACTCTTTGCTTCAATGCGGTTCGGTGGATGAGTCTAGAGTGAGAGCGTCTTAGCCTCTCGAGTAGCAAGTATTATATTTAGTTAGCGTGTTTGGCACGATACACGGTCCATACTAATAACTTAAGATTGCCAAAAGACAGGCTATGTGAGCTTTTCTTATCCTCTGTTAATGCCGTGTATTATTTATAGGTTCTACTATTACTTATTATAATTTATAAACTTATTTATAGACTGTATTATGTATGCTTGGATTATAGATTTTATTATTCAATATAATTATTTATATAATTAATTGCGTCAATTTTTTATAATTTCACGACTGAGTTGTTGCAGTGCAAAATTTTCTTGTTTACGTCCTCATCCAGTTTAATATTATAAAGCGAGCGAGAATTATGTGAATTTGTGTATATGTGGAGGGTAATCTCCGGAACCTCCACCATATATATATCGTATTCAATCTGAACTGAGTCGGGGTGTGCCAGAGTGAATAAATAGACTTTTATAAGTTAGTGCGTTTTACTTCATCACCGTTTACCATCAGGTGGGATTGTTGTAAAGTAGTAATTTATCTCAAGTAAAACAAAAATGTATGTGTGTAATATAAATTATGTAAATCGCTAGATTTTTGAAAGATCATCACTCAAAAGCGAGCCGATTTGGATGAATTATTTTTTTTGTTTGTAATTGATTAGAAGAAGGGACCGGTCGCTAGTGTACTGGAAAAGTGACTCCTATATTTCGTATTTCCATCGCAGCAACAAGGTGACAGGTCTATGGTACATTGGCGGGTGCGCACGACTCGTGTCGTGTGGCGAGGACGGCGCGCTCGGCGTGTGGGAGATGGGCGTGAAGCGGCGCGAGACGCCGGCGTGGCGCGAGTCCGACCTGTGCCAGCTGTGCCGCGCGCCGTTCATATGGAATGTACGAGCTATGATGGAGAAGAAGCAACTAGGTCTGTATATATGTAGTCATGTATACTAAAAATACAATTGCAACGTGGCCGAATTTGTACATTATATTATGGGTCATAATTTAAGATATTCTTTATCGCGCGAAATAATCTGGCAGTATACAAAATTTTGTCTTTGCGGCTGCAGCTATTATAAAAAAAAATATATATTACTAGGTGGGTGCTATTTCTTCACGTAATTCGAAGGTTTCTGAAACGAGGCGAAAACGGGTTACTAGTAGTTTATTGAACTTTTTAGTAGACGTCTAGACAGGACGACGGTAGATCTCTATCAGTTGGTCATTGGCGTTGAGAATAATTGCGTTAAATTTGTATACACGATAATTATTTATACTGTTTTAATTAATATTAATATTTAATAAGTGTTTATCAAGATGATGATGGCTTTTCTCTCAATATCTTAGGCGATTCTTACTAATGGTATTAGATTAGTAGTGGAGTTCTAGCGTCAACTGGTGACTGCTCATTAGTACACCTATCAACATTAGTCGCATAGTACTTAAAACTACTTTATCATTTTATTTTTTGTTTACAATTAGAAATTCCTTGGTAAGCTATTGCTATTGGTTTTTTATTTATCATAAAATTATATTTTCTACAATTTTATATTTATTCATCATGCATTGTGCTGTTAGCTGTTCGTAATATATAATTTATATACATATATCCAGGCCGCATTTCCGAAGCAGAGCATTTTAGTGCGCGGCTGTGTGTTCAAACATTCATTATTATTTTAGATGCATATAGTTTGCAAGTGTTTCAGCGGAAGGTTACAATATTAAAAAACATGGTAACTCCGTTTTGGTATCCGGTAGAACCGATGATTGTCGTTGTGTCCAGGTCTTAGGCAGCACCACTGTCGCTGGTGCGGCGCGGCTGTGTGCGGCGCTTGCTCGCCGCACCGGCTGCCGTTGCCCGTTATGGGCTTCGAGTTCCCGCAGCGCGTCTGCACCGCGTGCTATGACACGCTGCGACACGAGCCGTGAGTGTACACAAACTTTAACACAATCTACACTTTTCGATTTTGACTCCGCTTTTAGTAAAAACTATTTTTTTTTTAAATATTATTTAGTAGGTACAGTTTGGAAAGTGATTTATTGAAGAAACGTAAAAATGCTTAGTGTAAATTAAAATGATATGAAAAATTACATTTTTACCGCTGCAAAATACCTTGTACAAAAATTGTAAGAAATATTTAAAGATAGATGAGAGACCTGTTTTGTTGCAACTGAACCTTTTATTGACTTTTGGCCAATAGCCCGTGGAAATGAATTTGAATTAGTCCAGAAATATACAAAAATATAATATATATAAATAATACATAAAAAAAGTAAGATTTCGGTCTTCAGATCCTACGATCCGATCAGATCTTTGTCTAATGATGGAAGAAAATAGACTATCAACTTTCACCAACCCGAAAATATGGGTTTTAATGTCGGCAAGTGTTGACTGTGTCTTGGATCTTAATTTGAAGTATAATAAACAAAATAAATACAAATTTCGTGTGGGTACATATTTCTATTTAGTTTTAATTGCACGTATGAAATATATGTATAAATAATTTTAGCTGTTTAGACACAAGTGGGCCATCCAATCCTTGCTTGACAACAGGAGTCGGTAGTCTGCAATCGTCCATTGATTGATTGATTATTTGAAAATTAACTGTATTTTTTTTCAAAATCATATATAGCAACGGGTTGTGTAGAGTTTTAATGTCGTGCACAGTTTATTTGACTTTTAACTTGCTTAATTTTATCGTACGTCATTCTTCAATTACTATTATTTTGAGTGTGTTGGAATGACATAACATTGACAATTTCCAGCCGTGAATCGCTGGCGACGTTCCACGACATGAAGCACGCGGTGGCGTCGCTGTTCGTGGACGAGGCCACCGGACGCATGTGCACTGCGGGCAAGGACCGAGTTATCAAGGTACCAGTGGTAATCACTACGTAACATAAAACAAACCGCCTGTCTGTCTGTCTGTCTGTTTGTGCACGGTGATACCTAAAACTACTGCACGGATGGTTATATCGGTTATCATAAAACGGTCAACGTAAAAGTGTCTGCCGTTATATGTTAGACCTCTAAGATGATTTCCCTGGCTCGTAGTGCACCCTATTGACCGACCGCTGATTTGCTACTAGAATCAATTTTAAAATGTTTATAACATTCGGTTTTAAACTTACACTAGTAAAAAAAGTCGGCCGACGTCTCTACTGTTGCAAATATACATGCGATGGTCATCGTTTACAATCCGGTTGGTCCGCTGTGTTCGTTTATCTCGAATTTGTATACAATGGTGATATACACTCGTATATTCTAGGTGTGGGATATCAGCGCGCTCCTTGCCCCGGCGCCCAAGCCCGGCACCAGCGACCAGTAGCATTGGAAACGCGACCCTCCTACTACGCCGTACGGTCGGAATTCGCTGGCCGACGGCGGGCACGGCGGTGCCTCGCCGACAAACACTTGCATTCATTTGTAGATCGGATTCGAACTAACCGAGTATTAAAGGAATTGTCGTTTAATTTTAGAATGTATACGAACGTATCGATTACGTTATTAAAACAGAAACAAGCGGCCGTCGACGACATGTTATGTTTGTATCGAGTAACTAGTTGATTTTCGATACTGATCTCTGTAATATAAATACACTTTATAAACTGCACTTTCAATAGGCAGATTTAATGAGACCGTTCGGTGCAACGCCATCTTGCGGAATTTGCGTGTAACTAAATTTTGTTATGCTTTACTTCATTTTGTAATTGCTCCAACGCTAGTGTTTGTTTTCTTTCGCCACTTGATACTAGGAAACGATGTATTCAGCGCACACCTTGTGTATTTATATTATACAGATCAAGTATGTTCGGTCGCTGTGATGTTTGAGGCCAAGCAGTCCTAGCGGGACTCTAGTCGGGCCGTTCCACGTGGAGTTCCCACGATGTATTTCGTCATAGTTTTTTTTTAGAAAATCGTGAATAGTTGATGTTTTTAATATATTTCTAATTATTTCCTGTTCGTAAAAATATATTTAACGTTAATGGTCCAACGAATGTTTTCATTAAGATTTATTTTTTCAGCTATTCTTAGACTAAGACTGAATCTTTAAGAATAATAAATTATAAATGGGAGCTCGTATGATGTTCGTGTGAATAACTTTGGGTAGGCGTTTATAGAGGAGTTTTAGATATGAAATGAACTTTATTCAATGAAGTACTTTTGTTACGACAGTTGCCTTTTGTTTTATTAATAGCAGTTCAATGTTGGAATGATTTGGAACAGCTGCCTTATGTTCTAGAAAATAAGAAAAAAATGTTTCTGAAGAAAAATATGTCATTACATCAGACTTCATTAGAAATTCAATGTGTGTGCGGTTACAATGAAATATTTACCATTTTGTTCTATCTATGATATAGAATAATATATATGTAACAAGATAGATATATAATGCGCTGTTTTAAGTTGATTGCTAGTTTAAACATGTTTTTGCATGAATGGCATCCACGTGTGTCTTCGATTCATTCGTATTATTTCGCAGTTGTGGACGAACGGACAATATTTACGACTAGAAAAAAATAGGCTTTGGGTGAGGCGCATTTTTCTATGCACAATGTGCCCTGTTCTAGATAACTTTCGGTCAATTGACATTAATTGATTATGATTTTTTTGAGTGAAATAGATCATTCACGAAATTATAGTAGCCTTCAAATATTCACAAATTGATGATTGCTACTGATAGTCACTGTGGAGTAAAGCTAACTTATTCTCACGGGATATAGTTCTTCAATGAAGTTGAACTAGTGTATTTAAATTGGATTCAATTTGGCTGAATGCCATCAAGACTACTAAAATTATTGTATTAAGGAAAGTATATACAAAAAAATATATGTACTGTGTTTAAAAAAAAAAAGGATAATTTGTACGGTATGAGCTTGTCTTGTAGCGATACATCTCCAAGTCCCTTGTGTGGGGTCTAAGACAATATTATATTGTATTGTGACTACTATAATGATGTAATTCTCTGTCATTTAGGCGTCTGCTGAACAATTATGATTGAATGGTTTATAGAGTTTTTTATATATTTTTGTAACGAACCTAATCGCACATATTTATGTGTAAGTAAATTTTATTGCATTAAATATTTAATTAATATTGAGGTTCAATATTTTTCGACGATTTTGTGCATGTAGATAATTTTATTTAGGGCAAAATATCTGTTTTTCAATTGTATTTAAATTTTTTGCAAGACAATATGTATATTGTTATATCATGTGAAGATTGACATATATTTTTTTTATTTCAGAATTAATTAATCGGGAATTTCCAGAATTTTTACGAATTGCGATAATCAGAAAATATCTTCTTAGCTTTTCAAAACACCTTTGGCTTATATAAGAATTATATTCAGAGACACAATTTGAAACGAAGAATAAATATTAGAAATTCTAGATTTTCACTTTGAACTTCGTTTACTTCAAAGTACCATAATAACTTTATCAAGGTAATGAAGTAAGTTTTTGATCGAGTCTAAGTAATTGCTTATTGAATTTTGATTACTTGAAATTAATTTCTGGTGCGGACCAATTGAATTAATTATAATTAATTGAAAATATAAAATAAACACAAAACTATATGCGATTACAATCGTGGTAAGAAATTTCGTTGCTATAATGTAATATGGTTTTTGTTTAACAATCGATTGAGGATATTGTACAGGTAATATTAAAACTTCTCAGGTATTGAATATAGCAATTAAATGATAATAAAGTGCATGTTAGTTCGGTACAGTCGGCTAGTACAGAGAGAATAAAGGAATAATCTATATTGTTTACAGTTTAGGAGTTACCTAAACAACGACCGCTTTTGGCGGTCTAGTGTCATGTAAGTATAGGTACGAGTACGTCCCACAGAACATTATTGGGTAGTTTCAGGAACACCGAGTAGGTCCCTGTGTTCAACAAAAACAAACATACATTATTACAATGCGTGATTAGTGCTCCTTGATCGTTATGAAACACGCCACATATAAGAAGCTTGCGAGCAAATTAAAATACATGGAAATTATTACTTCGTTTTATTGTATTGATTTGTTTACCTTCCTCGTTTTCAGTTTTTAGTTTTACAGATGCTTTAAGTTTTTGTCAAATTTTACGCAATCATTATTTTGTTTTACGAACAACGTTGTATCGTTTTGATTGTCTATTATTTTAGATATATCATTGTGCTACTTATCCTAGTTTTATTATTATTATTTATAATATCGATTTATTTGTATTTAATAATTCATAAGCATGTTAACTATGTTTCGTTATCGAGGTTTGGATAAATATATTTAAAAAAAATGGCTTTTATTTTCAATCATATAAATAAATATTTTCTTATTCACGGGGCTTGTGTTTGTAAAGTAACACTGTAATATATAGTCATTGTAATTAATAGAAATATGTTAAATCTATATAAAATTAGGTCGCTTGAAGTTTTTATGCCAATAAAAGTAATGAGTATACATATCATTGTGTATTATTGACCAACAAGTAGATTGCGATGGAAGTAGATGGAATGAGTAAAAGATCCACACAAAAAATCGGTATTTTAAAATCTTTAAATTGACTATTATGTTACAAATTTGACTGTCAGGGTATGTAGTAAAAATGGAAATTTCAGATAGAAATTTGTGTATTTCAAGAGTCAATAAATGGACACAACGATAACCTATAGTAGACAATATTAAAAAAATTCGCTTGCCTGTTTCAGCACTTTATTCTTTAAAGCTTTGTTAGACAAACGTCCTTAGTAACTTCATGTACAGAAACTTTTTTTGGAAGGTCAACATTTCACAACATGCGAAGAAGTCCAAAACAGCCGAACACATGCGTGTCGCACACACGGTATTGTTGTTATCATAACTGACACACAGGTGTCGGCAAATATGTTGTAAATAATAAATAGAATTCATTATTATTTTTTTGATTTAAGGCATATTACACTACATAATTCCAAGTCTATGACTCAAATTTACTATGGACATATACAATATTTAATTATGTATGTCTCACGAGAGTATAATTAACTTTTGCTATTCCGGTGCAATTAACCTTAACTTATATTAAAAACGCACTTCCAAATTCTCGATTGATATGTCGATATTCACAGCCTTGTATTCAGGTACATCTCGGTTCTCGCTTCCATCAGCGGGGGAGGGTGGGGTCAGCGCGCTAGGGGATTCGCTCAGCCCGGGCATGAATACTGATCTTTATTAACGCACACCTGACCGTTGAAGACTTGTCCCAGAGGACAGTTGAGATGCGTTCTGAGACCGGTGACGCAGAAGTAGTACTGTGTGCACTCGGACCCCTGTTGGAGGAAGAAGCCGTCTCGTTCGCAGTGCTTGCCTCCGTTCTCGATGATGTCCGTTCGCTGCCCACCGCACTCGTGGGCGTGGTCCACGCACGCGTGTCCGTCAAAGATTTTCCCACCCAGACACGATAGTGTCGCTATTCGGTCGCCACCCTCGCAGTAGAAGTATCTAAAAAGAACAGTGAAATTTATTAATAGGCCAATAAATTACCTTGTTGATCGTGGGAAGACAGGTATGTATTGTGTTTGTAAACGTTCATTTTTATATTGATGAATATATTTATTAAACCGTTTCCTTTGGGATATGATATCGTTTATTTAATAACTCTTCTATAACTGAAGTTTTTATTATATATATATGTAATATATTTAATTATATCCTAATGTACGAACTACACATGTACACAATATATACGCGTCATCAGTTTTTAATTCATTGTCTTTTACAATTGATTCTGGCCGCAAGCAGCTATTATCATTATCGCGCGCACTCATATATTATATCAATAAGTTTAATCTTAATATAGTTCGTATCAAAAATCATAGTTTTATTATTTATCAGTTAGTATCCTAAGGGCGAAATCAACCCCTTACACCTAATAATTACAAAATTAAACTACACTGTTTTTAGGACAAAAAGAAATTGATCAAGTTTGAAGTGGACTCGCGCGGGATATTCCACCGTTTTGTGAATGTATCTAGATTTTTTTTCGTTACCTATGAAAATTTTGAGTTTAGAAATTTCGTATAGGTTTCACGGGTATGGAATGGTCAGCATTTTCTTTAGTATCTTCCAAGGCATGCATTTTTCGGATTTCCATATTCCCAAAATTGACGAGCCAGACACGCGAACGATCTTATAAATATTTAAATTTTTCATCGGATGTACGAAATCCGAACTAATCCTAATCCTAAATACGCCGAAGCGGCAGAAACTATTTTTTGAATTGGACTGGGGTCAATTGCCACGAATGTAGTCAATACAAATTGGTAAATATTCGATGAATGGTGTGATGGAAAGGTGACGTTCGGAGCAATCACTATTTTAATGTTGGAAAACACACACAGGCAGCTTACGTAAGAGATATAAGAGGTAAAAACCTAAGTGTAATTTTTTAAGTATTTGTAGTTGCTTATTTTTTATGTGCTCACTAACTACCCAACTGAACATTACGAAACGATCATTTCACCATCATCCAACTTGTTGAGAATTGGACAAAATGATGAGCTAATGACCCATGTGCTCGTTCATCGCACGTCGAGCCGTGGGTCCTGGTGTTTCTCTTTCAAAGTTGTAGTCATGTGTACGTTCGGGTGGGATATGTTGCTCAAATTAGCTACACCTATTCGGATTGAAATTATCTAGAGGCGTTCTAATTTCATGGAAGATACTTCTGCTCTCTATTGAGCCACGGTTAGGTTTAATCAACTTTGTTTCAATTAGGTAACTATTATTAGGGCTATAATTTAAAACAGATATGACTAAAAGTATATAAAATAAAGTGAGTATAACATGAATTGTTCTACGGCGGGGGAAATTAATGCGTCGTACATTTTTGATTACGCGAATTAGTCATAATACACTGTTACTTTTAAACAATGTTGTCACTAACTCACAAATGAAAGATTATAAAAGTACGTACAGGCGATCACGTTATAATAATTAAATTGAAGAAATCATTGACCGAACGTTTCACGTAAAAAATTAGTTGCAATCAGAACATACCTGTGGCAGTTAGATTCCAGCTCAGCGTGGTAGCCATCGGCGAGGCTTTGGCAGGAGTAGTCCTCTGTAGAGCACATGCCTGGACGCGCTAATACGCACGCCTCACCGTCAAAGACGCGACCAGCGGAACATGCATATACAGCCTTCTCGCCGTCCACACACGCATAGTACCCACGGCACCCGCTGTCCGGCGCTCGATATCGTCCGTTGGCGCGCCCGTAGCAGGAGTCCTGCGCCAAACTTGGGCACAAGTAGCGCATCGCGTGTACACATCGCACCCCGTCGAACACTTCCCCAGCGGGACACGCCAGTATCGTGCGCAATGAGCCTTCGCAATGGAAGTACCTGGTGCAATTCGACTCCAAGTCCTGGTACGTTCCGATTGGCATTCCTTTGCAGTCCTCAGATATTTCCGGTCCGTGGCAGTAGAAGTTGCTGACAGACACGCACTCCGCACCGTCAAAAACACCGCCCGGTCCGCAACTGCCCCTGGCTACGACCCTTTCGCGTCGACACTCATACCACGACGAACAGTCGCGCCAGTCCCTGTGGAGCCCGTCGGGCCTGTTGAAACAGGGGCTGCGTGCGGGGGGTGGGCATTGCACACGCGCGGCGGGTTCGCATCCGCTTCCGGAGAACAACAATCCCGTATCGCACACTCCGCGTCGAATCACGCGACGCGCATCACACACGAAATACTCCCGACAACCGCTTGAGCGGTCGGCATAGGCGCCGTCAGTCGCCCGCTGGCAAAGAGACGAGCAGGTTTCATCGGAGCAGAAGTCGGCGTCCCCGGCGGGCAGAGATATTGCGGCGGATCGCGCCGGTGGGCACGTGTGCGTGCAAACCCCTCCGGAACACGATGACACGCCATTCAACTCCGCCCCTCGGCAGTAGAGTTTACGGCGACACTCGTGTGAAGTGTCTGGGTACTCGCCATCCGGGAGGCCAGCGCACACGGGCTCGTAGCAGGTCCCGGCGCCACGCGAGCAGGCCTGAAGATCTTGGTCAAACCAGGAGCCTGAGGGGCAAGTATGGTCAATGACGCTGCCGTTATCACAGCGGTAGTAGTGTCGGCAAGCGGTCCCTGGCGTTGCGTATGCAAGCGTATCCTCCGGCGCACACGAGCGGTGCGTGCACGAATGTCGACGGCGCGGTACGCACGCTCCCGACACCTCACTGAAGACACGTCCGGGTCCACACATGTACCGCCCTTTCGCCGCACCACCGACGCATCGTACGTACTCCCGACACTCGGTCTCATAGTCGGCAAACAAGCCATCTCTAGTGCACGAAATTTCCTCGCCTCCTAAGCAAATACAAACAGTGGCTGTAATTTTTATACAAATAAATATACGTTAAAATATTTATGTAAATCGCTGTTCCTTCAATTTAGCATGTTAAAAACCGTATAGTGATAAGTTATGAAAAACTCTATTGTATCGTAATTAATTTAGGTTTAGCCGAAAATGACAGAATTTATGCGAGCGTTAATAATTTGCCAGTCGGTGTCGATTTGCGTTAATGAGAATGACGGATGTGGACAGCGTGCATGTGTCGCAACGCCTTACTCACCGGCGGGTATAAGGAGCAGCAGTGCGGCGCCGGAGGCGGCCAGCAGCAGGCGCAAGACAGGTGCGCGCGCAGACATATCGACTGCGACTGAGCCGGCACGGAGCGCGTCGCCGCGCCGCACGAGACGAGCGTGACGCGGCACCCGCGAACAGCGTTCCTTGACATTCGCACGCCCCCGTCGTAACTTGATCCCTGCTGCGGCCCGGATGCAGCCTCCGAGTTAGGAATCTACACACGCCTTGTTTTGCTGAACGCACGTCGTTGAGTGAAAACGACTGCCAGTGTATCGTGGCCGTAAACTTTGTCATCTTATTACGTAAGAATGGTGAGAAAATGGGGTCAGTTCATAAGATAGGTATATTAAGGAGATTATAGCATCATTTCTGGACGTACTAAATCTCTTTTAACATCAGATTTGAGTGAATAAGCTTTGTAAATTTAAATGTTTCATGTAAAACTTAAATCTGTTGAAATCAATTACATGAAGTGGCTTGGTCACAATGCGGCTGTACCCGCAGACTATTGATACTAATGTACGTTCACAAGGCATCTACTTATTTTTATCTCGAGGATCGCTCAACTGCCATTCCGTCATCGGATCCGTGGGAAACCAATGTAAAAAATGAAAAGGCTGCTCATGCCGAATCATAATAAACATGTACTTAGTACTGAAGCAGAATCTCCGTGAATCCGCATTAGCCATGCAAGATACGCATTCCACAACTTTATTTACTTCCTATTAACACGTATTGGATAATAAATACATACCTATAGCTTTTATTGATGTGTAAATAGTATTATTAAATCGTGCAGGACATTTGTCATCCAATGAGATCCTTGTAGTGCTGCGTCGTCATCATATTGTCATATTGTTTTGCAGATGAACTGATCGTAATTTTTTTTTTATTTATTATAACAATGGCATCTGATGCTAAATGGCGATATATGTATTTGGGTGTATATTGTAAACTGGTCTAATCTATCCTTGACTTGAAAAAATATATATAATTCGCGGTACCCAGACAGATGACGAAACCAACCCCCATCGTCCGTACCAAGGGATGTTAATATTGAAAGACTGGATACTCGCCATTCGTAGCGCGTTAGATCATTCGATAGTCTAAATGGGACAGCGAAATTAGGCATGCGATTCCTTTGCACTGTCAAAAACAGTTATGATGACAAATTAATACGAACGCATACGAATCTGCAATTGTGTCTAGTGCAATATACAGCAGTAATAAGTGGGCCATAATTCCATTTGTTTTAAAAGCTTGATACACGGTAAATAATATGTATTTATTTATTTAAACTTTTGCATACAACCGTCGGATAGTCAGAAAAAAATCAATGGCGGTAAATTAAGATTTGTTTTGATTTAAATTATTATCAATACATATAATATGAATACTATAGATACTTAGTAGTATCCTTTTAATGTTAGTTCTGCTAACAGGTTTTCAAAGATCATCAGGGTTGTGTTATGCAGGTCAGGCACAGAATTATGTGCCGTAGGCGAAATTGGCCCAGTCACGATACGCTAATTATTAATATAATTACATTTAGCTACCAAAAGGTATACTAAGTAAAACTTGAATTGATCTAAAATTAGCGGAAATCATAACTTGCCACTTGTTACACTTTTTGCTTCTACAGTACAAGAAAGCTGCAATTTAAAATTACGAGATCATTAAGAGAATATTACAGTTATTAGTACATGAAGATAATGGTAGACACATAAATAAAACGTTACATAATGGTTCATAAATTAAGATACTACATAGTGTAGATCAAAGTATAGTCTGTATGAACACAATAATTTAGAAACATACCTCATTAATTTTGAAGCAGTTTTTAGTATTTTAAAAATTTATTTTATAAACCTGATATAGCCGAGTAACATAATATGTTTTTGATTGGTAACGATTCATTAATGTGAACGTAAGGCACGTTTCCCGTAAAGAAACGAAGCCGGGTTAAAACTAAAATATGATGAAATGTTAATTCTATTTGCACTGACATTGATTTAATTTTTTTTAGTATTATGCAATTTGTTTCGTTAATTTGTATTATGTTCTGTTTTGATAACATAAATTATGTACTTCAGTTGCCTTGAGGACTTTTACTTACTTGGAATATTTCTTTAATCTTTCTTTTATGTATACAACGCTTTATTGTTATTTAATGTTTATCAACGGTTAGCCGAATCTGTTAATAAACTTCAAATTTGGACAGCAGACAATTTTCTACCGTTTAAATAGTAGAATTGTCTGAAACTTAAATAAAAACAGACACAATTAAGAGAGAAATCTTAATACTTCTACTCTAAGATGGTAAAATAGGTGTAAGTTTGTGAAGAAATATATTTCGAGTTTAATTCGTGAAAACTTTAATTTAACCTTTCGCGAAGCGAAGCAGTTCTCTAGGTATTTGCAATTTCCCAATAATTAATGAATAACAGGACACGTTAAAATTGTTTTTCTCACGTTAAATTATTCAATTAATTAATTTAATAAATTTAATTATTCTCATATTCATGAGAATATGGAGTTGATTTTGCATTTCTCCTGTTGCTTAAAGTTTGTATTGTAAGTGGTGATTCACTAATAACTTGATTTATATTTTTAAGTAAGTACAAACCAAGTTTCCTATCATCTATCAATTAGGTATATTACATATGGAAAAGTTCGAGGCCAAGGTGGAATCTAGTTGTTCTTTCTGTATATTAATTACCTGTACAGTTTCACTGAACTCAAAATAAATTTGCATACCTACTTTTAATTAAATGCATTGATGCACCTGTCGTCTGGCTAGTAGCTAAAATTAAGTGGATATATCCAAGGTTATAAATAAGTAGAGCTCGATTATTGTAACTACATATTATCCATTAATGTTGAACATTTAAAAAGTAGCTAATTTAAATGTTCCTTGTATGCGTGTTGAGTGGCACAGAACCTAGCAATCTCTAATAAAAGTTAACTGTCGAAACAAATTAAGGGTTTATTAACCCTTTTTTTTAATTTTTTATTAAAAATGATGTTAAATCACCGGTGTTAAAAGCAGTAACAGGTGCACCACAGAGCTCGATTTTGGGTCTTTTCCTTTTCCTGCTATATATCAATTATTTATCCTACGTGCTCTGTTTCATATTTTAATTGCAAATAAAAGTAAACACATAAAGTTTGTCTTACGAAATTTAAAAAAATATGGTATAAAAATCTTTAAAACAAGTAAATGCCATATTAAACATAGAAGAATTCACGTTTTACTGGAAGTGACTTTAAATTATAAGGTTCAGTGGGGCACTTTTATCATAATATCCGTGTGTAAGACTGGTGGCGCTGCATATGTCGATAGAAATAAAAAACAATTTACTGACGTTGAAACTACTTGGCTTATGTTATGTTATGTTATGTCATGTCATGTCATGTCATGTCATGTCATGTCATGTCATGTCATGTCATGTCATGTCATGTCATGTCATGTCATGTCATGTCATGTCATGTCATGTCATGTCATGTCATGTCATGTTATGTTATGTTGTTATGTTACGTTACGTTACGTTACGTTATGTTATGTTTCCATGAGGTTATATCTTATGGCATTTTGTAGTCAACCCAGGATCTAGGGGAAGGCAAACCGATGCACCTGTTCACTTGCGGGGTGGCAGTCTCAGGGGGCGCCAACATCATAATATATTACATTTGAAAAAAAATGTTTACGGTCAGGGGACCCCTTTCAAGAATAAAGTTCTTTACGATTTTTTGTTCATTACATTCAATTTAATTCGACTGAACAATCGAAGCTACAAGATCCGGATGATAAAAGAAAGTCTTCACTGTCGAAATTATCTTAGTGGCAATGTGTTCAATTAGCATTTAGTGACGTACTGCAGTGTAATAGCAAAGCCAAAATTATAGATGTGATGGATCCAAACACATAGCCGAGCTACGAGAAAACTACAGATCCACAAACGTTATTCTTCAGCATACAAGCTATGAATATAACTATGAATATTCTAATAAGACAGAGTTTAGGTATATTGAACGGAACGGTAAGCATTTGACATAATATATGTTTCAGAAAAATGGCAAATAATGAAAATATTAAAAGATCCTGGCTTGTTTAGTCGAAAACAAAAAATGTACATTACTGCACTGCCTGCAAGCCATAATACCCCTGCACTACTACATCAATCTTGTGAATTTTTCGATTAAAAATAAACTTCAGAAATATTAGTTGAGCCTGAATCAGCACATATGCATTAAGAACTTATCAAATGGAAAATCCGTTTATAGTAAATTATATCATGACGTTCAAAGTTCTGAGAAAGAGCAATGGAGACATATTCTGCACATAGTAATTAATGGATGCTATCATATCTCTACCATAAACTGTCTTTCTTTTAGAACTCTTAAAGAAACACTGAGCGATCTCATTTTTTCCAACCTAGTCAAGGATTATTACTTTCTTCTTATATGTATTCTTTCTTTACTTACTCTTACTTACTTATTCTTTACTTTCTTATAAGTCTTCTCTTCTTTCTTCTTCCTTCTCCCTAGTACAAATTAGACCACGCAAAATAAGAACATATTATAATTGTTGAAAACAATACAACATGAAATTATCCTTATAATGGCAAACAAAGTTATCATGATACTATCCCATTATCAATAAGATCAAGGAGGCCAACCATTTCATCATCATATTTGACTTTTATGTGTTAATAACTGACAAACGAGCAGACGAATCTCCAGCTTTCAGCCGGTACACGACGAGTTGTTTGGCGGCTGACTCAAGCAGGAGAGTGGTAGCTAGCCAGGCAGACTTCTCGCCAAGATAATAATACCAGTGAAAAAACTAATAATTAATGACTTAATAATAATACTTATAATACAATCCTTACACGAAGCCTTACTACCAAACAGGCTGCCTTCTGTCGCTTCTTACGATACCCTGTTCTGCCGGCACGAGATTGCGGGGAATATTCTAGGCGGCCCCAATACGGCCAAAAACTACTGCACTGTAAATGTATATCTTATGGAACAAACGAGCCAAGTGATTCGATATGTAAAATAACAGAAACTAGACATGAAATAAAGGTAAGCCTTATTGATTTAATTGGAGTTGCCAGAAAGACTGCAAAATATATCACATAGCAAGTTCTAGAACTGGACGCTGATGGTTTCAAAGAAATACCTATACATATTTTAATGTCAATCACCACTTCAGTGTAAGTTACATTATCACCATTACTGAACATAGCAAGCTGCAATTTATAAACTCTCCATATTTAAATTTTCCTTCAACTTTTACTACTTATTCCGGCTTCTGGCTGCACTTGTCAGAGACGTAAGGAGCTCCTGCTATCCTCGAGTTTAAGCCTATCTCCGCTGCTAGTGATACATCTTTTTCAAAAATAGGTAAATTTGGTAGGTCCCTTATCTCTAGCTTGTTGCTACAACGCCCAACTTAATAAAGACGGTGTTTAAGTACTATGCATAGGATTTTCGACCTATTTGGCTAGTAACAACAGCTACCACCTTTTTGACCTTGTAACTATCTGCTAAGAAATTGAAATTATTATTAAAATAGCGTGATTGTTGAGCGTTATTATTATCTGTAATCGACGTACAAGTATTAAACTCGGTGTTTGCACTGTAACATGACCGTCCCCTGGTCATTAATTTTCTGCGGTTCTTACTTTTTTATTTTATCCTTTAGCTGCATTAGCAATATTTTCCACAGTCCCAAATTAGTTCCTGTTAGATATGTACGATCGTTTCATCAGTTCAAGGAAAATATGCAGATTCAAATGTCACGCCAAATAAGAAAATTTTTGGGTTTCACAACCATATCATAACAGCGCGACAACAATAATTAGGTTCATTAATTTTTAAGACAATTTGTACAAATATCGTACTGATCATAGGTATCCATAATATATTACAATATTTTATTTCTTTTCCCATTAATATCAAGGATGTTATGGAGCTCCGTAACCGTAACCGAAATTACCAGATATCCAAAATAAAAATATATCCGAAACCGTAACCGAATCCGATAAAAAAGTTTCAGATAGCGGTCGAGACTAAATAAAATGCGCTATGATAGATTTACGCAGAGCAATCCGATATGCTGGCAGCGTCGTTCTCATTTTAGACTGTTTTTATTATTTAATTTTAAGGCCAGTATATTTTTCTGTTTCTGTGTTAAGTACTTAGTAACTAGAAGTAAAGTTAAACTGTTACCTTGTAAATACATTATATCTATATTTATAAAGTCGTAAATTATCTAAAATCTGGAACCGAAATTATTGGAAACAATCGGATAATCCGTAATAATTTCATATCCGTAACCTTAACCGAAACCCGTAAAATATAATTCATATATCCGTATCCATATCCAGATCCGAGATTTCATATCTATAAAATCCCTAATTAACATGGTCGGATTTAATATTCAAAAGACCATAATCAATAAGTACCAAATCTTTCGATTAGGTTATGTTTTAAGAGAATATTGATATTAATCTTTTCACTGTGGTATTGGTATTACCAATGTCCAAAAGAGGGTTGCGGTGACCAATCAATACCTTGTGAAAGACCTGCATAGATTATATATTTGTATGAATAAAACATTGAACATAACAAACATAAAAATAATTATAGCTAACATGAACAGTAAACCTGAAAAATTAATATGTTGAGCAGACTTCATTAATCAAAAAATTTGATTAGAAATTTTTGAAACAATCAATGTCACGAGAAATGCTGAACTCATTATTACTGTTCGAAATGTATCGTATCAAGAGCAATCGATGTGATCCATAGTTAGAAAATATTAAGTCTGGTTGTATAGCACTGTTATTTACAAATATACTACTGCCATCGTGTACTATACGCTATTTAATTCTATGTATTTTCTATGTTAATAGCCGACCAACGAGCCGACGAGGCAAGACCAACGTACACTGATGCGTTATCGGCCAGGAAAAGAGAAGAAGGTAAGGAATGTAAAACATTATTTATCGATGGCAAAATAAATAGTTCGTTTTTGTAATATTATTTTCCTCAATATTATTATTTCCTATAGAAACTTCGTAGTTCAGTATATTGTAGACTTTCCTGTTATTCGGTGAGTACTTACATTTACGTTCTTTTTTTTGTTCGGCTCAGTAGATTTCAAAGATAAGAGTAAAGTAATGTAAAATTTTAGTGCATTTTCTTTAAGATATTTGAAAATATATAAAATATAAAAATAATATTTTTAATGAGCTCTTTCTTTTATACCTCAGATATTTTTTTAAACCTATATTAATGGTAAACGATTTTATTGTAAGAGATAAGAAAACATTAGATACAATACAAGTATTATGAACAAAATTATAAAAACCATTCAATCCAACGCATGTTTTTTTGTAATTTCGGAGGAGTTCAGGCGCAATAGAAGGGCATACAGATAGACAGAAACGCAAGTGATCCTATAACGATTCCATTTTACAGATCCACAGAACCATAAAAAATATAGCTTGTTAAATTTTGTCAACCACCAACTGAAATTTATTTTGCTGTAATAGCGCAGAGACAAACTACATAGATAAACTATGTTGTATAGCTTATTGTACAGAAAGACAATAAATAGTTTAGCCAATGTCAAACTTAATACTTCCGTTTCGTATTGTACTACTGTGACATTATAGTTATTATTATTTGTTGGATGGATGAGGGTCATGTTTCCAACGGCCTTTGACCAGGTGATCTAATGCAGCCAAACCCATTTTATTTTAATCTCGCATACCAGGATGAGATTTAGCTCGCAGTCGAAATTTTAGAGATAGCACGTTAAACGCAATCTCCATGTCACGATTTTAGGATAAATCAATATTTCGACCAAATTTCATAGGATATTGTCACAACAAATACAAAAATCGTGAGTGCCCGTTACACTTAAAATATACATTGTATATGTATAACGGCACGTCACATTATTAAGTAATGAAAGTCAGTTAATTTTCGGGAATTATAACTTAATTTGTTATTTTTCAGTTGTTGGTATTATTTAGTTATTTTTTAACAATTAATTTCATTAAAGAGCGGGTAACACCGAATGGAGTTCTGTTTGCCATGGTGGGGGCATGTCAGACTGTCTTTCATTCGCAAACCCATTGGCTCTAAAATTTTAATTATTATTGTAATCCCTAATTGTTTAAGAGTCAGTATAATTAAAATAGTGAAAATTGTACGCTAGAGCTCATTTATTTTAACGTTTTCCTGAAGTTAAACGCCCACGATGGAATCCCGTATTGACGAGTTCACGAACCAGCAATGAGATGCAGCAGCCCGGCTCCCCGATTTCCCGTTTTGTATATATAATATATATATATATTGTGTTCAAAGCTACATGTGTAAGATATAAAATACTTTATTGATTGTTCAATGAACAATACATTTACTGTTTATGCAAATTTTTTTGATTATTACAGCAATAGATGAAAAACGAGCAGTCGCGTTGCCTGATGTTAAATAGCCATAGTTGTCCACGGACATTATTTACACTAAAGTCACCAGTAACACATTGTCGAGTAAGAGGAAAACACGGAAGTTTTATTGCGTACTTATTGGCTACTGACTTTTACACTGCAACCGAAACTCATCAAAACATTTCCTACTGATTTGGTGATAAGTTGCCAGGCAACTAAACGAACCTACCACCTCCCTACTACGTTATATTTTACGCTAGTCTTGAGAAAATCTAATCATTAAGTTTACAAAAAACCTACTCGTGTAAGGAGTAGATGCATCACGTTGACATCTACGACCTTCTAATTTATCAGATCTCCTACGTCCGGTTTAAGAAAGATTCAACTATCTAATATATTATAAAATAAAAAAAAAAGATGGCCGATTTTATTTCACTATTTTATTGCACAGACCGCATAGGATTTGAAAGTTGTGTACGTTAAATTATTAATAAGTAATATTAATAAGTTTTATTAAAAGACGGTCGAATGTTTCTGATAACATCGACGTGTTTTGGTTTAACAGAATACACTTTATTATTAATAACGGAACATAATATATTGTAAAACACTAGAAATAGTTGTTGTTCACTTATTATAGTGTAGGCTCGATCGCTTTATAATTATATTAGAGGTATAGATTAGATTATAAATTACTGGTAACTCACCTCGCTTCGCTTCAGAAATCATGATCATTGTGTTCTAAAAGTAACTGCACTCCAAATAATGTTTCTTCATTCTTATCAGACGTTTTATGTTCACCCATACACCTGAAGCTTCTTCGCAAATCTATTTAGAGATCACTGGCAAAAACCGCGAAAAATCCGTGAACTTTTTGAGATTGTCGCCTTCAACAGATTTAAGTTTATGCTGCGCAGTGATTGCTTTAGTATCATTGCAGCGTTGCGTGGCGTCGGAGCAAGACATAGCATCAATGTTTAGCATTAATTTATTAATAGGAAAATACCAAGTTGACATACACAAAACTGATTAAACGAATTGCCATAAAACAAGGTTACGCAAAAATATTCTCATCATCGTCACTACGTGCGATGTTCCGCGCTGGCTTCAAGTATTAATCCACCTAATGACTTTTCCAGCGTAATAATTGCACGTAGAGTGGACCAAGCAAAAAACATAATCACATACTTAAATGCAATCTTACTAAAGTAAGCGTTTTTATGGTATTTGCTGGGAGTCACCAATCATTGGTGGTCTCATCATTTTTATAGGCAATAACACACCGATGCGTTACCGACTAAACTGTAAAAAATGTACTCATTTAATCAAATTACGGTAAAGCGATACAGAGCCCAGAAAATTCCAACAGTAAAAATCTCGTCGTTGCTTCGGCCTTTCAGAAAAAAACTCCAGGATAGACGGAGTTTCTAACAACCTAAATAGAATAATATTACACTCATAATTTTTTGAGTTCATGTTACGTTTCATAATTATTGATTAACAGCATCCGGTTATTGTTTTCAATACGATAAGATTTTAATAAAATACTCGTATCGATAAAATGAACTCTAAAAAAATGTACTTAAGAACCAGCCTACGCATATTTGCGTCCATCATGAATGTTTACTGATTCTAATGACTATTATAATAATAAATTATCATTTAAATAGGCTGAATTCTACTTCTTTTTATCTGCTATTATTATTACATCACAAATAGTAGAGTATGTAGTTAAACGGATGTAATATCTCACGTCAAGCGTAACTTATACCGTCACTTAACCACTTACCTCAGTGATGTGTCCTATATCTGCCAACGAAGTTTACTTTATTTGTCTTATATCTTAATAAAAAGTCTTAAACAAACCTAATCAACCTTTACCATTGTCGATAGTACTAAACTAGCAATAAAACATAATTAATTAGATCAGTTACTTATATACGTTGTACAATAAATCTGCGTGGAATAAACGATAAAGGAACTGTATTATTAAATAAAAATGTAAGTCACGCAAACATAAAAAAACGAATGACTGCGTGTTAAATTACAAATAAACGGGCATTAATAATAGGCAATCAGAGCGTGGTGTTTGGACGAGAGAATTGTCTGAATTTGCGTTGTAGTATGATGGTTGATGTCCGGTTGTAAATATTCCATTTCGTTGTACTCCCCTATCCAGTATTGGTTTCCGTTTTATCGATGTCCGGGTCAATATATATTTAAAATGAATTACAATGCGTACAAGACGTACGTTTTGGAATAAAAGATTTCGCTGAGTCCGACTATTTTTGATGTCATTTGCATATTGTATACTGCCTTAATTTTTATGTCAAAAACTATGTGCGGTAATTTGTAATGAAAGCTATTATAATCAATATTTTTTGTTTATTCCTTTATCATTAATGGTTTTTTTAAATATATCTGTGGATAGGTTAGGTTGCAGGTATGTAAATCCTATTTACTAAAAATTACTCGGCAGCCGTATTGCAACTAGTAAGGCCCCAAGATAGCATATATAAAAGCACCGATAAGTAATGAATCCCAAAAAACATTAAGGAAGTATTCACATGAGTCTTAAGTGTTATTTAATGTAATAAGATAAACTATTTTGGTAATATAAACAAAAAAAATTATGCATTTCGACAAATTCAATGCAAACAATTAAATAACATGATTAGATAACGTGAATTAAAAAATAATATGATGAAAATCATTATACCAAAAAAAAAAAAATTAAGCATTTGCTATCATGACATATTTACATTATGTTAAATATTATAACAATAAGTAAATTATCAAAACAAAAAGTCTTACACTTTTCACAAATACGGAAGTAAATATAGTATTTATAGTAGGATACCCTCTGGCAACAGCGAGCGACTCGGACCTGGCCCGTTTATTTCTTTATTAATAAAGATTTGATAATTAAATTGAGTCGTGTGTAGGGAATACCTTGACCGCCGCGTCGAGACCTTGTCACGTGCCGTTTACTAGCAGCGGCTATACCCACGGCGGTCTAGCTGAATCTGGTCGTAGCTTACTCGGGGATCATTTGCATATCTACAATTATTGACACGTGTATCAAACAACAATACGGTCTGAGACTTCCGAGGTGTTAAACGACACTGTGTATTTCAACATTAGTACGGGCGTGCGAGGCGCGTCTTAGCCGGAACTCGTATCGAATGTGAAACCGCTGTTAACGAGTAGGTACAAGTAGTATACGCGGAGAGTCATTAACGAGGTATTTCTGCCGCTCCACTCGCGTAGGTTCATTGCCATTCATATCAATCGTTGTTAGATAACCGTGCGCATGCAAGAAAGCTCACATCCGTTTGCAACTGTACCGTGTACGAAATATATGTGATTACATATGACTAATGAATCCTGTCGAGATAGTTACCGATTATCAAGTCAAACATTGATTTATTAGTGTGCGAGTACGAATTTTTCTATGATTAAAAACAGTGTTTGAAAAATGAAATGCAAAGTTAATTAAACCTTCTACTCGTAAGCTTTTTTATCACGCTTTAATTAACTTTAAATTTTTAAATTAATATAACACTACATACCCGATAATCTAGAGACTTGAAATTTTGTATGTAGATTGGGAATACGATACCGAAAAATTATATTAAAAAATTAAGTTATTATATGAACATTTAAAAAAAGTGGCATGCCTATTAATAAAAAATAATTTTAAATATAAAGTAACATAAACCTTTAATATTTGGAGGATGACATGACAACGGGTGATGCGTTTGTTTTAATAACAATAAAGGCAAGAAACATTTGTATTCACTATATACATATCCTTTGCCCGTGTTAATAAAAGCGTTTTCTTCCATAACCGACCATCAGCAGGTCTTCGTACCTATGTCAGCAACAAAAATTATGTATCGGGGTAGATTTATCCATATTAAATTGTTTAAACATAATCTATGTTAATTATTGTTTCACTCACTATAGCCATAAGTTTGACTCATAGAATTACTATAGTGCAGGCGATTAACCTCGTGAGAACTACGCGAATAAAGGCGGACTTGCTTTTGTAAGCACCAAACATCTCTAACCGGCGGGGGCAGTTTTGTAAGCAGCATTTGAAATAGACATTCTCTGGTAAAATATTATGTATTATGTGCAGTCAAGTTATCACTTGGCTTCCGGGATCTATCCAAGAACTTGCTAGAAAACATTTAATTTAGATGCGATACAAAAAGATGACCAAATACGTATCATCCTACTTACGGCGTGCCGCGCCGCGTCGCCTGGTTGTTGCGGTTCGGACGTGGTTAATTTATGCAAAGATATACAACATTTTTTTCTCAAAGTCATCATCTCATTTATTTATAATGAGATTACAAATATTTAATTCTGCATCGGAGTTTAATAATGTTATAGATATGTTTGAAACGATACATTTTAATGTATATTTTAGTTTTATTAAATGGAACATCTATCCATTATCATTTGGAGGACCACGGCTGGATGTAGGCCGCCGTTAACTGGTGCTAATCTTAAAAGGCCCGAGTCCTTTGAATCCAATGAGTATTTGGTGTGTTTTCTTTTATCAGGCCACGTGGTCGAAGAGTCCCTAGAATTATTTTCTCAATGATCTGCTCAAGCCCGGTATCTATGGGTATGCAGATGACAGCACAGTAGTGGACAGCACAGTACCTTCCGAAACCCCGGGCCAGCAGTCGAAATACAATCCGAAAGAGAGGCTGTGGTGGATCGTATGAGTCTCCTACTTTTCAGAATGTATCCTTTGAATGTACTGACCGTCTTCAATTGTTGGGAGTTGAAGTTTCCTCGAACATCAACTTTGGTCGGTTCATCGAGTCTACGGCTAAAGCGGCTCAAGAAAACTGGGGATCTTTTCGAAGACGAGGTGGTACTTCACACCCAATCAGCTTTTAACCCTGTATAAAATTCAGGTTCGACCATGTGTGGAGTACTGTTGTCACATCTGGGCTGGTGCTGCCAAAAGTCGCCTATCTGCGTTGGAATGATTGGTGACCTCAGGCTCATTGGCGACCCATATCTGGTTGAAACCAATCTGCAAAGACTTGAGCACAGGCGCAGGGTTGCCAGCCTCTCGGTCTTTTATAGGGTACATTTTCGAGAGTGTGTGCAGGAATTGTTCGAATTAATTCCCTCATCACCATTCCTCCATCGAACAACTCGACGTACGGCAAGTATCCACCCTTTCGTAGTGAACCTACTACCTGCACGGACGACGCGGTTTGCGTCCTCGTTTATTATGCGCACTGCAAAGGACTGGAATAACCTGCCCGCGTCGGTGTTCCCGGTTACAAACGATGTGGGAGTCTACAAGAAGAGAGTGAGTGGGCTATTATAAGTTAGTGCGTTCACCATTTTAGACTTCTTCACCACTTACCATCAGGTGGGGTTGTTGTAAAGCAATAACTTATTTTAAGTAAAAAAAATAATACTTAAGTGACATTAATGGATCTTTAGAAACAAAAAACAAGTATAACTATTTTTAATATTTTAATTTAATTAATAATTATATAGGAAGTTTAACTGACCTACAATATAACGTGCAGAATGAATTGTTCTATAACGCTAATGAAGATAAACTTAATTGTATTTAATTAATCTAAATTAAATACACTTTTAAAAAAATATTGTTAATGCGCTTTACTAAATCTACTATATATCGCGTATAATACTGACGAGTACACATGTGTGTCGCTGCAGTAGCAACGCCAGCTGAGAGCAGCCGGCGGACAAGTTCGCTCTTGACTCGGTTATGTAACCTCAACCCGCTTATCCTTCTCACTAGCACTTTATCGTACAATATTTATTGCATAAATCTGCATAACGACCATAACTTTTCGTGACTAATCGCGGTGGGCGAGTATGAATTTTACTTTACAACGGTGACCTTTCGACGGACGCTCCAAGGCCTTCCAGCACAGAGACAAACTGTCTGCTACGGACTCGTTTCGGGCGTCTTCTTTTAATTTTGGTTTGGTTTAAACATGATGCGTGTTGCGACGTGTCAGGGTAATTATCTATTTAAAAAATGTGTTACACACTACAATCGCAATACAGACACTATAAGACACGTCTTTAAAGTCGAGAGAAGTACTTACGTCGCTCCAGAAAGAATCTTAAAGGAATGGGAAAAAAGACTTCGGGATTTCTTTCTTTCTAAATGGTTTTCTTTCAATTTGTCCAATATTTTTAAATGCTGATTAGACATTAATTATTTAAAAAATACGCTAAATCTACTTTTAATACAACACATACCACACATATGTGCGTATAATACTGATGAGTACACATGTGTGTCGCTGCAGTGACCACTTACCATCAGGTGGCTCGTCTGCTCGTTTGTCGGCTATTAACATAAAAAAAGACATTTTCTGAAATTGCAATATATTATAAGTGAAAATCAAACTGGATATTGGTCAAAAACGTGTTTCTTAATATTCTTACTTTCCTTTTCATCCCAATACATAACGAGCGTTAGAATTTGAGAGCCGTGTACGGTTTTCCGTTGATTTTACTCTCTCTCTGTTATTGAAATATATCAGCTAATAGACAATGGTTACTAGAAGAACCACTTTTTACGCCTAACATCTACTTTACACCTAGCAGACTGTCAAATGTCCTTCCAAATACCCAGATGAGATATCGAAGTTGCTGTAGCTAATAGTTTGATTTTTTTTTTCATAATTCATAATTCTTTATTGCCTCGAATATGGTACAAGCATGGGGGTAACAAGTAAATATATAATGATCAACATAATTATTTGGCTGGATGCGTCATGCAATGTCAATTTTGAGTGTGATTGAAGCTATAACCGTATTCGGTCGGTGCCTTTGTGGGCACTTCCATGCCGCCCAGCCAGCAGAATTCGGCTGGTTTTACTGGCACAAAAATTTCAAAGCGCGCCAGGTTGGAAACTGCATGTGAGTGTATGTGATATGTATGTTTATTTGTAATGTATATAAAATATAAACATAATATAATCAATATTTTGGAGTATATGTGTAATATATATTTAAAACTACATAAACATATGTATGAATGTGGGGTGGAAGCGCCCACTTCAGTATAAACACCGTTCCCAATATATAAATTTCAACGGGTACTCACGACTTTGCATCTTAGATATTGCAACCCAATTATGTACCCCTTCTCGCTTTGACCGATCTCCGAGTTCGCTAGACGTTTCGATCATTCATGTAATCGAATTATCGGGATATAATTAAAAAATCCATATAAAATATATAATGTCCCGATGATAAAAGTTTAAAATCGACGTATTCCCAATAATTTTTATTCATGTATTTTTTAAGAACATCTCCATATTTCTAAATTCATTAAGGTTTAGGTTATTTATATGATTTGTTTATAAAGTGGTAAATAGACTCTTCACAGAATATAGCATACTTTTTGACGAAATACGATATTGCCGTTTTATAGTGTGTTTACAACACAAATAAATGCATTAAAAAATTGTGTGATTTAATCTATTTTTGCTGGCAACACTGCCCATTCCAAAATCTTTACTTGTACTGACCACACGTATTTGTTGTAAAATAATTATAAAAATAAAAACTGTGAGTTTATTGTAAAAAAAAGGACTTTCATTTCAACATTGTATTTGTTTATGACATTTGAAATGTTATTTATTTATGCTTGGCTAACAATTTAAATTTCAAGTGAATTTTATTTTTAAAACCTGAAATTCTATTTTCAAATTCAGTAATCTGATTACTGATTAGTGTGTTGTTTTCATTAAATTTGAAGCTTTTCCGCCAGCATGGACATATTAAAAATACGAGTAATTCGCCGGAAAATTATGGACGACTACGACGAAACGGCAATTGTGAAAGCTGACCATCTACGGCTGTGTTAGCAGCAATTTTTGGAGGTAACGTTAAAACAATATTTGCATCTGCGTAAAATTGGCAAAGGACAAATGCTTGACAAATGGGTACTATATGAAGTGAATGATCGCTAGCGTGGCGAACGTGTTGAGGCATGCTTGCGTTGCTTAACATAAAAACGAAAGGACTGCGAATCGCATTGTCACTTGCGACAAAATGTTCATTTTTTTGACAAACGTAAGTGGTCTTCATGTTGATTAGGTCTTGGTTCGGTATCTAGGCAATGCTTTAAACGATATTTTACCCCTAAAAGTGTTGGTGTCTGTTTAGTCTGTAGTATACGTACCTAAGGTATGTTGTCTGTGCGAATGTGTATGAGGCTAAGCTATTGTGTAGTAGATCAAACTTATTAATAAAAGATATCTTCTCCCGATCGGATGTGTTTTATTCCACGATCACACGTCACTTCACTACCAAACGGCAAGAGCATTATTGCGGATGCTCCTGTGAAGAACTGAACAAGTGATTTAGAAGCTTGCAAATCTCTAGCCAACATTGATTAATCGTTTGTTCCTACTGCTCCTGCACGACAATGTGTGACTCAACCTCGCACAACAGTCTCCAAGCTAAGTGAGCGAGGGTTGGACGCTCTCTGTCATCCACGGTACTCACCAACGTTTACTTTTTCCGAAAATAACCGAGAGGCAGTACAAAATGCTGTTAAGGAGTTTATTGCTTTCCGTCCATTGGTATAGATGTATCGAAAGCATGGTTGAACACTTCGATCAACTACAAAAAGGCAATTCCATAGGTAAAGACCGAATGATAATGACGGCATAATGCAATGTGATATATAAATAAGTTAGTTTTTAAAATCTTTTTTATATAGTTTCTAAACAGAAACGACCGTTCGTCGATATTAATAAATCACAGTATCCGTAAAATGACCAATGTTTTTATTACAATTTTTATATTTATATTTTGATTGGATCCGATCTTAACGATGAAGAATTCTCAAATAATACTTAAGTAATATTATTATTAGATTCTTATAGAACTAAACATATAAGTTGCGCTCTGAAACAATCCTAATGAAGCTTTTGATTATAGATACAGGATATACGTGATACCGTAATGAAAACGTTACACACATGCGATAAGGGGTACAAGTACAGAACTTTACCGTCATTAATGGCTCTCAATAGCCTTCGTTTTTCTTAGAGTTCATTGTTATTTGGCTGATGTCGTGTTGGTTTTTAGCTAAACGTTTGGTTCGTTTGGTCAGTCAGGAACCCTGATGGATATGTATCTGCTTCTAATTGCTGGAATCCTAGAAATAAATAAAAATAGAACAAATATATTTGATATTAATTATCGTCGATGAATGCATGCACGAACGATTTATTTATTTGCAGTAATTATAATTACATGAGGTCGTAATGAAATATCCATGCATAATTTTTATGTTTTTTACTGATTATTTAGGTTAATGTAATACTGCCAATAAATATTACCATTATAGAAAAGTCAATATATATTTTCAATTTTTTTTTATTGCGAAATTATTTGGGTACTTGAAACGCTGCCATTATAGCACGCTTCGTTGTGACGTCAGCGTCCGTGAAAGATCAGTCTGCTTATATTTAGTGCGAGATAATATTTTATCAATTTTAAGCTATTTAAAAACCAGGAGAAAAATATGAAACCGTTTTGGAAGCAAAAGTACGGTTAAAATACTCGTAATAATAAAAGTACAATAAAATATGCTCCTTATAAAAAAATGTCCATTATGCTCGTTCGAAAGAATTTTTGTAATTACGCTTTAATTTTTATTATATACTACTACACTACACTTCACAACTATTAGAAATTTAACCTTTCAAAGCAAGTAGCATTAAACCAGTTGCGAAACACATATTTGAAGTTGATGAAATTGTTAAAAATCAATATCAGGTAAACATGGGGTCTATCCAAAACCGAAAAACATGCCAAGTGTTGGCAAGGTGAAAAAGTTTGGGGAGCTCTAAACTTTAGCTAATAGCGTGCGTTTTGATATTTAACTTTTTACTCGCATTTCTTCTATATTTTACTAATTAATATTGCACGTTATACAATTTTTGATATAAAATAATATCATACGCATCATTCTGTAGCAATAAAGATTAAATTTTGAATTCATATTTAACTTTCAAAAATAAGTTCTTTAAATTTTATCATCATACAAAAAATTAGAATTTAATTAATTAATTTAATTATTATTAAATATAATATAATAATATAATATTTTATTATTATTATTTTAATTTACACTAGCAATTTGATAACATTTAAGGCCAGTGAAATGGGCACGTGGATACGTCCCCATAGTTTAATAGATATTACAGTTTTATCAGATATTGTAGATTGTATTGGTATGTATCAATAAATTATATGTCTCCATTGTAAATGAAATCGTGATTTATTAATATTTTCATTACAAATCATCGGTTAATTCTTGACATGTACTTCGTATTATTTATTATGCTGTATTCTATGCGTGTAATTAATTTGTATTATTTGAACACAATTTTGTGATGAGTACCTATTGACATTTGAAAATGTAATTTTGTGTTTGTATTATTCGATATTTATAACTGTGATATTTCTAATACTTTATTTTTAATGCAATGAAAAATTATAATTTGGCAGAGATTTATTATAAATGTGAGACCCACCTATTAATGCGACATATGACCGTTTTTGATTTTGCGTGGGTGAGTGAGCCTTGGTGAAATAAATGAATAAACCGGTCAAACGAATAAAATGTGGACACAAAAAACTTATTAAACTACATATTATTTCCGATATAAACCGAAGCGAGGGCGGCTTACAATTAATGTAAAATATAAAAAAATACTCAACAATACTATGAAATTAAATCCAAAGCTTAAGGATATACAACTAATGTTGTAATAGATAATAAAAATTAAAATGCATACGACCTCAATTCTAATTTGGACGTAAATGGTGAAAAATACCGGTCTCATTTCCTTAACGATGTTGTTGTAGTGCCACGAATATCATACGATTGTAGATGAATAATATTTTTAGAGTATCATTGACACTAAACAAGTCGCATCCTGTTTCGGTTTTAATATTCACCTCGTTGATTTTTGACAGCTGTGGTTGGCTTCCCATGTGGCGCCTCAATAGGCGTTGGTTTATAACTTTACATGTGCTACAGCTCTATGGCAATGGTAATTTCACCATAAAATGACTAATTAGTATCATATTATGGCCCGTCCGCTTATCGCATACTTCGCATATTTCGGTTTTATATACATATATTAAAACTTTATATTAGAATTAATTATACACTTCAATATTCCTACTGTTTCACTATTCTTCCCTGTGTTACCAATATTAGTCCCGTATGCCTAAATCGCAGAGTTTTCTATTTCATGTCTTGTTTTCGTTATATCCTTCATTGAAGCCCTACCTTCTACCTACTACTTTCTTTTAATGTATAATTCAATGTCAATCTTTATCCCGCAGCATGTTTTGTTGCTACGGCCGTTTAAAGTATAGAACGTTGCATATATTAAATCTATTTTTTATTAGTATAATATTCATACAACTGTTTTTTGTGTGTAAAAAAATATAGATTTTATGTAACGTTGTAACAACACAAAGGGGATAAATCCCAAGGCAAAACAGATTAGTAGACTTAAAATAAAACTGATACTGCGTCGTTGACGTTGAAGGCTTGTGACTTATGACCGTGTTTATGAATATCATAAAAATATATCATAATAATATATCATTAATATTAATGGCCGCAAAATTGCTTCACGGCGGTCAAGTACGAACGGTGGCGTGTGTATTCTATCATGAATGGGAGTTTATTTTACGTTTTATGACTATAAGCAAATACAAGTTTATAAATAAGTTACAAACAGCACATAGTTATTGTTAGAAGGCAACTTTTGTTTTATACTGCAAGTAAATTAAGTTAATCTATTAACCATATTTTCGTCTTGATAAGTTGAGATATGTTTATAAGATATATGTTACAAAATAACGTAAATTGCTACATACTGAAAGTTTTCTTGGTTTCAGTCTCTCCTTGTAACTGAAACCCAAAGCGTGATGCTGAAATACTGATAGTTACATTGTGGTCTTCTCTACCTTCTACCACGGTTTATGAAACATTCTCGGTATTAAAGAAACATGTCAAATATTACTACGTAGCTAAGGCTTGAGGACAATGATGATCTATCTAATTATGTAGAATTTATTTAAAATTATACATATATATCCTTGTATTTCATATATATTATTACCATTTAGGTATGCACTAAGCTTGCCTACCTGTATCATTTTGCCACTTTATGCTGGATTCCTTCTATGGAAGAAATTTCTGATTAGGAATCAGTAGTGACCTTGTATAAACTTTTCATACATATTTTGTTTCCTGTAATTTTATTGTGTATGCATAATAAAATCAATTTTATACCAAAAAGACCGGGAACCAGAGAATACAAAGTCACAGAAACCTAGAATAACTGAAACGCATCCATCCCACCCCTAGGACGCTCTCGGAAAGTTTCTGACTCCCCTCCCCACTCTTTTGTTAAAGATCAAAACATAGTGAAGGATTAGGTATATTTTATGAACATTAATGCAACTTTGCGTAAGAAGGAAATCTGTAAAGCGCAGTATATTTAATAACATAGACAACAGAAATCCACGCATTTGTAATTACATCCACGTGTACGAATAATACTGTTTTGAATTATCATCTAAAATACGATTTGCAGTGCGTGTAGCAAGATTACATTATATTGTAAATATCTTCATAAATTGCTTGTTAACATGTATAATACATTAACCGACCATGTCATAGAGCAAAAAATATTGGATGCTTACGTCAATCCAGTCAGAATAACTATTTCGGTTAACGTATTTGTTTCGTCATGTACAGGATGTAAATAACATCCGTAAATAATGTAAAAATTGTTTATCTTACGAGTATCCATATGGAAGTGCGAAATTCCAAATTGGATTGCGCGTTAGGTACATACATAGATACAAGTCACAGAATTGAATATTTTTTTATGTGATGGTAAGTGGTCACCGTGGCCCGTGGACATCAGCAAGTCCAAAAGTATCACTGAAGTGTTGTCGACCAGGACATTAGAAGAAGGTAAGAAAGAAAAAACTGGCTTGCAAGCCCCCAGCCGAAACATGACGAATCGTTTGGCGGCTGACTGAAGCAAGAAGGTGGCAGCTAGCCAGGCAGGCTTCACGAAAAAATTATAATATCATTAATAATATAATATATATCATTAATAATATATATGATAGTCCTTATGCAAAGCCCTACCACCAAGCAGGCTGACTTCTGTCGCCTTTTACGACACCTTGTTCTGCCAGCATGGGATTGGGGGGAGTATTCTAGGCCGCCCCAATACGGCCAGAATTTATATAATACCCAGATATGCGCTGTAATTCGTTTGCGTAAAACTGTAAATATGTGTGAAATTTAATTTAAAATTAATTATATTGAAATTTACAGTTTCTATTGAAATAAAATTCAGTTACATCTATGTGAGAAAATGGAAATAATTATTAATCATTATGAAGGTTACGACCGGCTATTTTCCGTACCTACATTTCTTGTTATGGGTGGAAAAATTACGAATAAAACGAAGATCTCCGTCCTTAAAATTCTGATTGTACCTTGCAAATTATAATATTAGGGACTTTTTAGGAGACTTCTGGAAGTGTCAGGCGCTAGCATGTTTTTTAATTTGAAGGCTTTAAAGGTGCTCTATTCGCCATCTAGCGTAAAATGTTTGTATTACATCTTAAATCAATGGTTAAGAAAGAATAGAGGTTTGTAGCTAGCCGACAGTAACATACTCAGACACTGTCTCAATTATAAATTTAAGGAACGACACCAATCTGTTTCACCATATAAGTTAAATAAAACTATCTGCAGTACAGCGGTATAACTTTATTGATTAAAGTTAACATCAGTTTCATACAAGGCCGGTCTCAGTATTTTTAATAGTTAAAGGTTTGTTAGTTCATCGACAGATGGCGTACTTAAAATCGATAAAGCAGAATAAGGCTTTAGTGTTGCTTATTTCTGTGACGTCTGTAAAATCGTTCACGTGTATGCACAATAATTTTCAAGGTTTCTTTGCTGTGTAGTTCTAATAGTTATCACAAAGCAATTGTTATATCAAGATAACTTTTGTTACTTGTGTTTTTTGGAGTGAGAGGTTGTGTTTACTTCAGCGGTGCACGCTGTCGATAAAACAGGTGCCGCGGTCCGGTGGGCGAGCGGACCGAGCGGGCGACACGCAAGCGCTACAGGTAGGTTAACATTTACGCTCCGTCGCATTTGGTGGTCCTGTGGCCTGTGCGCACTCGACGCGACCCTACCGCCAAACATACTGTAAGCGAACGACGAAATGCTTGAAGATCTGTGACCGGTGCCCGTGTGAGTGATCAAACCCAGTGTCTGGTGTGACAGCGAGTGATTGTGATATGACGAGGTCGAGCGCGGGCGCCTGATCGTGACACTCTGCAGCTCACCTTAACGGTAAATTTCGTAGCTGACTACGCCCCTTGTTTACTCTCCGGTCAGGTGACTAAAACCGCTTTTATCTAGAAGATTCAGGTCTCGATCGGCGAGCAATTTCGTGCACATCGTGTCATATTTTTACAACGGACTCACTAAATTTCTTCCACGTAGTAGGCCCTTGTAGTGTTTACTCGTGAATTATGACATCGATAGACGATGCTCTCGTGATATGGGCAGCGAAGACCTAGTAAGTAAATACATATGTACGAGTGTGTGTTAGTTATGATTACAAAGAAAGTCGGGAAGTTTTATAAAGTTAAGAAGCTTCTCTCGGTCATCGAAATTTACCGTTGGAGAAGAAAGTTTAGAGAACACACATGTGTATGAAATTGTTAACGCTTTAATTTCACTCACTCGAGAATCTTATTGGAGGAGTAAAATGTTACCTGTTTTGCTACAAAATACTTACTCCTAAGTAATGTAAAAAGAGCTGTCATAATTAAATAACTTCAATTTCTTGAGAACCTGTCACGTGTTTAACCTGTAAATTAATAAAAACATAATTTCCAAGGGTATCTTATTCGTTAATTTTTAACTCGCATATAATCTTATGACACTGGACATATGCATGATAAATGATGATAATAAATTCCTATCGTCGATGTTGATATTCGTGACTTGGTGAGAACAATGATATCTCAATTCCCATAGAAAGTTGTAAACAACAGATCCTCCAGCAATATTGCTCATTCATATCCATGGAGACGTACGTGTTCGGCATCAATAAGAATAAAATCAATGTTTGTAGTTCCAAGTGCTCAAGCGATGGTTTCATAATTATTTTTAATTATGTAGCGTGAAAACTTAAAACATAATTATTAGTTCTTTATTAAAAAACAATATATTTTTAATTATAGATAATCAGCCGTGCAAATATTGGCTATACGGCTACGGTTTGTGTTTAACCCATAAAATCCAAAATACCCGTCGAATTTGCATCAACAAGACGTAATAGCCACCATGACCGTTTAATTACCGAATCACATGCAGCTCCAAGTTTAACATGATAAATTTGTCTCATTTATTTACTCAATTTTCATTCGCAATTCATCAGACTGCATCCAGGAGTGGGTATAATACCTTTAATCAGCACCATTGTAACCGGTCCTGAGACAAACTCATATCAAAACTCATAGACTTTGAAACGTCTTAATGTGTTTTGGCTGCAGTCACGAGTTCCCTGCTGTAACGTTTTGAGTTTGTATATACATATATACTCGTAAAATCCACGCCGCTCGGAACACCTTTGACTTTGGCCACGGAAAAATTTATCTCACAAGCAGACATTAATTAAAACTAGATATATTTCAATTATAATTTATTCACGTGTTTGTTTAAGTACTGACAAGTAGTCAAGATATAAAATACTGAAATAAGATTTCTCTATGGTTTCATATTTAGCCTAATTGTTAGTACAGTTAGGATAGATTGTCTCGATTGGCGAACATATGTATTTTATTTCATGCACGCACCTTTGTGTCTTGATTAAATTAACCTATGAAAACGAGACAACAAAAAACTACATACAACAATTAAAATTAAAGATAAACTAAAATTATAATACATTTTTAAGAACTTAATAATAACAATAAAACATACAGTTGAAGGTTTTCTACATCATCTCTGGAAGGTACAATTATAGATATTTATAGATAGGCGTAATCTCATTTCGATACGAAAATATGAACTTCAAACGGCTTTTCTAGCAAAGCAGAGTTATAAAAATGTGTAATTGATGACGCACTCTGTTACAGAAGTCCTTTTGAAGTAATTGTTATGATTTATGGATTTTATGTAATATTTTTCTCACATTTTTAAATCGAAAATAAATAAATCGGAACACAGCTTAAATCATTTTGATTTTAAATGCCGTCCAGTTTGACATAAAAAGATATTTCTTTAATTACGCTTGTTACTTTTACCCCCAAAATACATAAAAAATATAATCCCATAGAAAAGACATCAACGACTCTGGTACTGCCGTAATTTTTTACATCATTCCTCACACGAGGATGTATTTTGTATCTTATTTCTTATCTTTGAAATGGCAATTATCGTTCCATGATTACAAAATACAAACCATTAGGAAACTTTGTATTTCCTATTTGGCCTTAATTCCTCTCACAGAGAGAAGAGACTCGAGCCAGGCATTGGGACATTTATGGGTCGGAATGATGATGATTCGTCTTCTAACTTATCTATTTCTCCATGTAATAAACTTCTACAAGCTCTTACCAAGTTACAATGTGATTAATCATTCCCATTAAATTAAGTCTTGAATATTTAAATTCTGACTTTCGTAAGTTATTGTTGGACTCAAATATAATAGAACAGGCAAACGTCGTGTCAAACGTGGTAATGCAAACTAGATAAACGAACCGTAAGTAAGCATTACATTATGCAAACATGTAACTTAATAGTCATCTTTAATATTTATACAATGACTACAATATCAAACATGTACAAATTATGAAATTGAAACTTATGAAATTGTATAAGTTTTTGGACTGTGTGTACACATCAGATATGTCCGTTGAATAATAAAAACGAGAAAGGAAGAACTGTCCAATACTGCCATATTAAAGAAAAAATTCTATTCATGTTCAGTTAATAATACATGTATATTTTTGAACATGATTTTAATATTTAACTTACTCTGGAGATAAATCGAGAGTTTGAAAGTATCATGCAGGAAAATTGATATGAGAAACTATTCAGTATTTTCTCATTGAACGTTAAGAAAGGTTATTGAAAAATGTTTTTGCGACGATCTGTTAACGTCATTTACATTACTTTAAGGGTATATAATAATGAATTCAGTTGTATAGTATCAAGCGATATCCATAATCCATATTTATGTTTTATGTGAAGTATCTGCTCTCAAATAACAAATCTTACTTATTTAAAACAACAGAATTTTTTTATTTTGGTTTATTCATTTATAACTTCACGTCTAATTATTATAGGTAACCTAACCTAACCTAATGCGACTGGGTGTAAAAACTTCAATAAAATAAATTTCTTACTATAATTGTTGACCACTATTTATTATAACATATTAAGCATAAAAGAACATTTGTGAACTCATACAATTGTCATGGGAATATGTCTAATCTGTTATGTGCCTTATTGAGGGTACCGATAACGGGTGTGTTGGCCAACATCTGGTCCAGTGTGGACACCAGCAGTGGAGGGCACCGGCGCCTCCACACGTTTCGCTCGGGCACGGACAAATGAACACGGCGCAAACTTCCTACGGACTTTAGTTCGTTGTATTCAAATATGTATGTAGGATACATCGAGGGGTACACAGGATAGACGCCGTATAATTTCGTGTACAGCTGCCGCATGTATTTATTTTGGACCCGTTCCAACATTACCACATATTTCGCCTCATATGGGATCCATATAACCACACTGTGTTCAAGATGGTTCGTGACCGGTGCATCATAAAGTTCCTCGAGTCCCGCGACTGTTCCAAAACAAATTCTAGGTTTTTGTATGCTATTTTATATACTTTTGTAATGTGATCTCGGAACTTTAAATCACTAGTGAGACCAATTCCTAGATACATGTGAATTACACTGTATACTATTGTTACAAATATTTAGGAATATAGTGAAATGTAACAGCAGCTTCTTTTTTTATATTTATTTATTGAGTAAAATCGATATATTCGTTCGAAATTATACATATTGTTTTCCTGTAACGAAAATTTCCTACTGAGTGTGAACAATTTTTGAATTGAATGAGCAATTGGTACCTTAGCACATGTTTCCAATGCAAGTATCGCTTGAGCGAATCTACTTTTTACAGAGCATGACTCAGGCAAATTCCTTTTTAGTTACAAGTGCCTGCCTGCCGCTGCTAAATATTAAAATCATAAAGTTTATATAGCTATCCGTAAGAATCTACCGATCTTATCACGAACTCGAGTCGGCGTTTAAATGCATCCACTTCCAATCGAATCCAATTTTTATAATTACACATTGTCATAGACGGCAAGTTCATTTAAGATCGGCATTTTTTATCTGGCTGATCCAACACTTTGCATTCATAATTCGAAGAATACCGAGTATTGACGAATGAATGGGAGCCGTTGAGAAACGTGTAATTGTTTGGTTCAATTAAACTGTGATGATTATGATTTGTTAATGTCGATGGAACTTTCACTGAAAGAGGGTCGCATCCGCACTCGAGGTCAAATATGCATCGATTGATCGTTGCTTCGTCGCGACGCCGGCTTCGGTTCTACGTGACTTGAAAACGTTTCAAGTTCACGGACATCGTCTGACGCTAAGGCCAGTCACAATTATTTGAAAATGAAAGCGAGCTGTTAGCTATCGCAGTTTAATTCACGATTCTTGTGTCGCCTGAAAATATAGTTGTTCAGGTCGAGCAACACCTAAATGAATTACCTTGAAAAATGTAAAAGTATACTGGTCGATTTAATATTTTGTAAATGTATTATTTTTATCGTTTCAAAAATTTCATCAAATTTTTATAACCAGTTTAATGTAATGAAGTGTAGGAAAGCAAAGATGATAAAGACACTTTGTTTTATATGTATGTAATAACATTTTCATCTTTTCAATTCTATGTGAATACAATAAATATACGGATGAATTTAAAGAAAATCTTGTTCTTTGTTTACGGTTTGATATGATATTTTGTTTTCTGTAATATAACCGTGGTGTTCTCCATGAAGCCTTATAACAACAACTCGTAAAACCAATACACATTTGTATGATGTCACCGTATTAAACGATACGACACCTTTTACTCGTATCAATACAATTATGAAGAAATAGTACAACAAATTTGCTTTGCCAAATCTCTAAAGTAGAACAAATGGGATTTTCTAAATATTTCAACCAAACATACGAAATTGATGGCGATTCAATGAATTCAACCTGATTGCAAGGCTGGTTTTCGGAAAACTGAAGAACAGTAAAATAATAATTTTATTAGAAATACAAATAAGACGCAATTTTTCCATAAAATCATGTTACAACTCCATAAACTGTCACATCTCTCTGTATGTATTTCTGTCGATCATTTACGCTAATGACAAGTTTCCAGCTCAAGTGGTAATTTGATGTTTTACTCATTTCGTTTTCATTATTTTCTTGTTCTGTGGCGTATAAAAATATGACACTATATAGAAATAATAATTTTGCTATACAAGTATGAAATAGATTTGTTGCATGGTCCTTCAAGAAGAGTCAATTTTGTAAAGCAGCGTGATTAAACTTAAATATGATTAATAACAATCAAAGGATTTATGAGTTAATTATTCTTTTTTTTTGATAAATATGAATGCATTTCTGCTTAATTAGCCTGAGCAATTATTATCATTTTGTCATTTCAGTAATTCTGAAAATATGTGGTCTTTTATTGTGTGCCATGAGATAACTAATTACTGAAGGCTTTGTTCTCATATTTACATATATTGCACAATATTTGCTTGCATACATTACTAGGTAGTGTAAAACAAAAGGTCTCTCTGTCTCTGTCTGTCTGTCTGCCTCAACGGTATAATGTCAAAAACCTCTGTACAGTTTTTCATGTGGTGTTATATTGATACAGTGTTTACGAGGAAGATTGACGTAGAAGGTCGTTTATGGGGTAAATAGTTAATAGAACGCTCAATAGAAATGAAAAAAGTTGTTTGAGTGACGTTACTTTTAGTGGATATACGAATTTTGTGTGTGTGTATGCGGAGGGTAATCTCCGGGATCAGGGCGTCTATTTTAAAAATTCTTTGAAAGGTACGTCATTCCAGATGGATATAGAAAATACAAAAATATAATTGGTACACCCGAACGAAGTAAAAAGAAAACGCTTATAAGTCTAAAACATCGAGATACATACATACAATTTTATTATATCAACTTCATCCAAACATTACATATTATTAGGCACTAGAAAAATTCAAATTTATTCAATAATTTATCTATTCTATAAATACACGTAATTTTTTCCTACTACCGTTTCCAAAAGGTGTTTTTACATTGAAAAGAACACCAGACAACAATGACATAAACTCATTTTTTGGTAATAAAATCGAATTTAATGTACATCCCACATTCGAAGTTTGTAACTAGAATTACCGACAAAGCTCCTAGAGTTATCTGGCTGAATTGGCAATGGGTAGGTCATATAGTTTGATGAACCAGTAACCATTGGGGAAAAAATTTAAAATGGTGACTCGGTTAATATCAGTTAATAGTTGGTGGGTTGACCCCCATGTGGCTCAAAGATTGAAGAATGGATTTCGAATAAAATTTGACTTACTTTTAAAACATAAGTAAGAAAGAAAATTTTAATGTTTAAGTAATTTGTCACATGTTACAAGTTACAAACTAGTCGTTTTTATTATCTATGAATTGCATTTAATTATGACATACTAGATTTCACTACTGCTGCAAGCTGGTGCTTATTTGTTATAGACCTTTATATATTTCATTTAAATTCTGATCGCATGCAACATGTGTTGCTCGCGTTAAGTAATTAGGTTGTGTATTATGATTGACTTTCTACATATGAATATTGTTATGTTGCCCATTACATTGCAAATGTTAGCTCATGTTAAATCCCTCAGTAAAATCCTACAAGTGTTTTATCATGGTTTTTAATTAGAACCTCACTTGGCCCTTTTCAATTATGCTAAAATCCGTTTTTTAAGAAAATTTTTAATTTTCTTAGCTTGAAGGTAATAATTCTATATAATTAGATTTTAAATGGTGTATTTATGCGGCTTCGCTTCACTAATAATAACTTAAACATAATAATGTAGGTCCTCCGCTTCCTTTATGATCAGCAAAACTTCGGTGATGGCCTTACTGAAGACTATGGGCGACGGTGACCACTTACCACCACATGGGTCGTTTGCTTCGTTGACTATTTCCATGTAAAAGAAATATTCGTAACCAAGAAATTGGCGCAAATTGTTATGTAAAACCCATTTTATCCTTTCAGAGATTTCTTTTCCCACTGGTCATAATAAGAAACATTTATATATTGCAATAGCGTCAAATAAAACAGCGTTAAGTAATCCTTTAAAAGATTTCAAAAGTTTGCTCATTTCACGGAAACAGATCTATTTACCAGGATAAAAAATATCCTAAACTGACCCATTATTTTACACTTGAATAACATACTTGAAGAGAAACTTTTGTACCCCATTTTTTCCTCTTTTTTTAACCGATATTATTTTTAGTAGCTATTGCGCAGATTTAGAATTATCAATAAAAAAATATTGAAAAATAGATGAAATTAAACAAAACATTGCTTAAGTTGAAACGGTCGCAAAGTGAATTGGGAGCTCATGATTTGTAATCGATTTAATTCCACCGCAGTGAAATCCATTTCAATAGACAGTTTGTTTCATTATTTATAAAAGGAATAATTCGGAGATAATACAAAATGCAGATGATTTGAATTTGTCAATGTTACACATGTATTAGTTTGTGGCCACACAGCCACTAAAGTAGAAATCTTCTCCAAGATATTTACAATACAATACAAAATACTTTATTATACATCAGAAACAACATGTACAGGATAAAGAAACACAAGGCAACAATGGGCGGTATTATCGCTCACTGCGATCTCTCCCAAACATTCCAGGGTGGAAAAACATGTGTGCGGAAGAATGAGATGTACGGTGTACTTATAATTTACAAATACGCTTAATGTATGTAAGAAAGGATGAAATTGAAATAGGCTCAGAAGGTAACAATGAAAATTTGTAGATAATTAAAGAGACAAATAGTGCTGTTTGATTTGCCTTTTAAAGGATTTTAATGAGTTGGCTAGGCGAATAGAAATTAGTACGGTATTTCATGGGTAAGCAGAACAAACAGTAAAGGATTTATGACAAAAGGTGAATGAGTGGATAGGAGTGTGTAAGGAAAGGTTAGTTGTATAGCGGAGGAAGTTATCATTATCGTGTATCCTATATAGCTACTGAAATCGGTCTTTAAATTGTAGCGGAGCAGAAAAATTAAATAGTACGCAGTAAAGAGAAGAAAATATTTGTGTAGTCCGGCAAAGAAATGGGAGCCACTTGAGTTCAGTACAAAATTCGGAAACCGTCATATAGGGGAGGCCAAGTTTAAATCTAATAAATAGATTTTAGAGATGATCAAGCTTTAACTGCCCCTCAGGTATATCGAGTTACTAAATATCAACGTAGTCAAGTACTGAAAAAAGCAGAGTATGGCTAAGCGCTATTTTGAAAGTTTTAAAAATCGAAGTTCGTATTTTTAAAACGAATAGAAAAATAATGCATGATGACTTATTTGTACACACTCGCTGTAACAGGACAAAGTTCGAAACAAATGTATGCAATAATCGTACAGGACCGCTGGGCTATCACTGGTATAAATTATAAATATGCCAACTATTGCCCAGTTTCATTTTTGTTGTAAGAAGGATAGTGAGGAATAACTTTCATTATAAACATTGAACATTACAAACAAGTGCTTTCTGACACACGGCTATACTCGTATGTCGCGTGGACAGAAAAACGTGTTCACACACAACAACTTTTACTTAACGTACTATTGTTAAAAAGAAATTATGACGCAGTAACCCTGAATGTAATACGCTAGCCGGTCTTGATTTACCTACAAAGCCGCACCTGGCCGGTACTGTATTAGCCATTATTTTAATTTACAAATATGCACTATGTGAATGTTATTTATAAAGCAGCCGTGTGCTCTATGGGATTTCTTATCGGTGATTTCTGCGGAACCATCAGGTTGTTCTTAAATTCATTTGTTAACTAATTTATAGTATAAGGAAACGCTGGGTTACATTTTATGGTTTTGGACATTTAGGTTGTGTTGTCTATCACTCAGTGTTACACTTTTATAAAGTACATTCTTCAAACGATTTGGAAAATTATTATGAAGTAATAAAAATTAAGTGACTTTTATATAAGATACTGTAATTTAGTAAGTAAATTATTCTATAGTATATGTATTTGTATCTAATAAAAGAATCAATCGAAACAGCGTTCCATTGAGTTCTTGTGATTTTGTTAAATAGTTTATTGGTACTGGCATTCATACATATATGTACACCTATTCAAACATACATTCATACTCTATACTAACGTGTGCTGGGAGAATATAAAGGGGTTCTAATTCAGGCCGGATTATTTAGTAGATTATCCCCTGATACAAAAATACTTCATTTGATCACGTTTTACAATCGACTGTGTCATTGTACAAACTAGGCGTTAGACAAGCTTTGCAGTATTGGGCGGTTGGCACTATTTACTTAGTCATGCCGAACTTTCTTCCTTTACAACTTCGTGTTACCCGCTTTTTGTTTTCACTTCTGAATCAATATTCAAGATGAAACACAAATCGGCAAATTTAGAAAGCTTTGGTATGTATTTAGTTCAAAATCAGAAAGTGGATAAGTCGTAAACTGTATATTTATTAAGTATTAAAATTAAAGATATTTTGCACAAAATTCGTTTGGTCTTAGGACATTTCCTTAAATGTAGAATAAAATTTTATATGACTATACTTTTATATCACAACGTTTGATAAACTTATGATGTGAGAAAGTTACATGTCACTTAAAATATAATATGCAAATTATATAAGACAATAATACAAGCATTTAAATGACAATTTGCTACATTCTCGATTACAAAATAGGAAACAGTAATATAACATAATAATAAAGTGTTTACAAAGGGTAATAAATGAAAACTGTAATTTTATTTCTTTCACTAAATATCTTATATAATTTTAACAATGCTCTTATGTTTTATTTTCAAATGGCATCAATCGTACCGTGTACTATAAACGATAACACGTTAAATGTTGACAACCCAATACACCATTCGGTTGGGCAATTGTATTTCCTGCAAGGCTGAAGGCATGCAGGAAATGTCCATCCTCGTTCAACGACATCGACACTTGTGTTGAAATTAGGGTTGCCACTGTGTATGTACATGTGTGGGATAAATTAACAAATTTTCCCCAGACGTCTTTAAAAAACTGTAATGAAAACATAATTAAAATTTCTTGTCAATCACGTTTTATAGAGTTAGGCGAATTTGCATAAGACCCATTTAAAGATAGCAGCGAAAGTAACTTAGGGCAGAAAAAATGCATGGGTTTCACAAGGTCATTTTTTTAAATTCTATAGTGGTGTGGTCAGTTTTATAACTAAAACTAAAACGGGGAAATCCGGACTAATAGCAACCCTAATTGAAATGTTCTTTTTTCATAATCGTAATTTATTTTGAAATAGTGCCAACCATCTTGGTGGGATACCGGTCATCGAGTATAGACAGTAGCCAACACGAGAAATTGAATGCGAAAATCGTAGAAGTACATACTCTGTGGTATATTTTACGAATTGTTACCTAAGCGAGAATTAAATTAATTTGTTAATTACGTTGCACCGATTGTACGTTGAGACGGCGACTTTGCGAGTTTTTAATGAAAACGTAATGATAACAACTTTCAGTTGTAAATTTGTTACATTTGAGCTTATACAAAGAGATAGACTTGGACCAATTTCTACGTCCCGTAGATCGCTTGACGTCAGTTCCGTCATCAACTTGTTATCCTTATCCTCCGATCGATAATCAGGTCATCCTTTAAACAGGTTGCTGAGGTGCAGAGATGTTATTCTTTACTAGTATCCGTGATGCTGCATCGGTGATGCTGACCAAATTCAAAAGTAAACAATCTCATTGTCTCCCGGTGGGTAGGACCAGGTGCCGTGACACTCGTGAAATAGGAAGCAGGTCCTCGCTTCACCGAGCACTTCGGCCACCCGTGACCGCAGGTGGCGGGTCACGGGCCGGCGAAGCCACCGTGCGTGTGTAAACAGTAGGTACTTATGCTACATACTCGTTTTATTCAATACACTCCTTACGAGAGGAGTCCTGCCTCCGAATGTGATATTAATGGCTCTCGACAATCATCGTTTTTCATTATCTTCGTGTCTCAGTCATAGCCGTATTGATCTATAGAAAATGTTTGAGTCAGTCGAAAAACGACTTGTCGTGTTCCGGCTGGGGGCTTGAGAGCCAGTACTTTTTTTGTGTTTGTTTCTCTATTTCTTGGCCGGCAACGCATCAGTTATACCTTCAGTGTTACTATTGTCCATGGGGGACAGTGACTACTTAGCATCAGGTAGCTCTTCTGCTCGTTTGTCAGCTATTTACATAAAAAAACAGAGATAGCCGATAGACATCAATGAGTTAGACGCTCTCAATCACAATACTTACATTACATGAAGGAAAAGGACTTTATAAAACGCACATATCTGAGAGTACTCCATAATGTTGTTGAAGATTTGTGAAGTCCACCAATACGCACTTGATCAGCGTGACGGATTAAGGTCATAGTGTTTAAAATACTGTCTTATGGTAGATGGTCCGAATTCAGAAATAAAACAATATGGGATATGATAGCAAACTGGTGGTTGATAAAAAAACGACAAAAGCAACTGCATTAAACTATCGTCAAAGCAGACACTTTGAAGTAAATAGATGTTATTGTGCTCGACTTTCAGTAACTTAATCATCGATTAGTTGAGGTTCGAGGATAAAAAATACCATAATTTGTTATAACATTGTAATTGTAAAAAACTAGTTACAAACAGTATTATTTCGACTAAGGAAATAGTTTTACCAGTGCACTGTACGTATTTATTGTTGCATGACGGGTTTCACACAGTCCTCGACACGAATTACAGAGATTACCGCGCATACATCGCTGTGTCAACCTCTATGCAATCTAACATTTCTCGTAAAACGGTTAAGATAACGAGATAAGTAACGGTGTAATGAATACAATCTTCGACGCACACCGCTCGTCTCTTCTGCTGATCTAATACGAGTACAGCTATACATAGTTATACATGTAAATTACCGTACGTAGCGCTCAAGGCCCAACGGCTTCTGTCAGTAATAAGTGATCGACCGATTTAAGCTTCGGACGCGACTGTTACTTGAATGGACGATGGGTATTGGCAAACTTTAAGAGGACTTTAAGAGGAAGGTATTAGTTCTGGATGTTATCGTCAGATAGCAGTCGTTAAGGATTGTCGGATGAGTTTGAGGGGACAGGAACCTCTAACTTGTTTTTGACAATGACGCAGCATGATCGAGAACTTTCTAGGCCAGTACAATCGAATGTAGAGAATAGTACCTTGAATTGAACTTCAGAGGTGCGTATTATTCATTCTTTGGGTAACGATAATATGCAAACATTTTCATAACAACTTACTACTTAATCAGATGACGGTGACAAATAGTATTATTTATTTATTTATTGAAGGATTATCAACAAAAATACATGTACAAGCGTCGAATGTTCTACGTATAACTACATAAATAAATGTAAACAAGTTTTTTCATTAAAGAAGACCATAGATGCGTGGTAAAAGTACATAAACATTACTAATACTAGTTGAAATATATTATAAATAATGTGTAATATTTTATTATAAAAGTTAATATAATAATGTGTATATGCCAATAAATGCCATAGTATCGGATTTAACAGTAATATCGAGAATGATATAACATAATTATTATACTTAAAAAAAAAATGTAACAACTACTCATGTAATTCATTTGGAGGATACAGGGTACAGGATCTTATGGACTTTCATTTTAAACACTGATTTATCATGAAAAATGTCTAATGTCGTGTCCTTGGTTTGGAACTCCTATAGTAAATTGCACAGTCGAGGAATCAGAGAAGAGTGCCCTAAATTAGTAATTCTTATGAATGAGTAAAGGTCTGGGGTACCGCGGTAAATGATGATGGATAGGAAAAAGAAACTGCTTAGCAGATCAGAATTGTCCAACTTGTTGTTAAATAGTTTGTACAAACAGCTCATGTCATTAATTATAATTTAAAAGATGATGATTTTGAAGTGACAAATTAAATGCGCCAGCATAAGTACTCACAGAATAAAAATTACAGATGCTTCCTCATAAAAATCATAAATTATCGGTCGCTCTGAGTCAAACTCAATTTCGGCTAAACTGATTAAGAATATTTTGTATGGAGTTATCCTAAACGTTAATTTTGATTGGAATAGAGAACGACATATAGAGACGCTTTACAGACGCCCATATTAAATATTTATCACGGTTAATCGTGAGTACTAACGCTGAATTAATGGCGGTTAGCTACCAGTCTCAAGGCATGGCATCTGTCGTTGGTTCCTCTCTCCGTTATAAAGCGGGCTGTCTTGTTTGTGCGACAAATGTGGATTGCATTCGATGTATTGCGAGTATAGTGTAATTTACATTATACTCGTACTGACATGTACTAAGAATAGTTATGAGTTGAAATACGGTCGCATAAATAAGAATCAACAGCGGGAAACCTAATATGTATCCTTATAAATATGGATGCATTAAGCGATTATTAAAAATACATTCATCAATATGGCGAGTTTACTTAAGATCTCGCGCAAAACTAATTAATTATTATTTTTGAAGAGTCAAAACAACTGTGTAAAATAAATCGTATTTGAATTTTCACGCTAACTTTATTGTGTGCTTGTAACGGCCTCCATTTCGATTCAAAACCGCCTTACGTTTACAAATTGAATCTAAAAGGGTTTTTGTAAATTTTTATAAGTTCATTTTATTGTTTTAGAAATCACTGCGTAGTCTTATGGATTCGAAACATATTTATTTGTAGCTACAACTGCAGAAAAGTAGGCAGTACTTTGTTGATCAAAATATCCATACTAGATTTTATTTTCTATTTAGCGGATCTGTTTTCACTTCCTAGGATGAAAAGTGTCTTAGATTTTGACCCATAATATAGGTCACAAATATGCTAAATCTGTTCAGTAGATTTTGCGCGATGCACGTATTAACTGACCGACAAAATACCAAAAAATAATTTGGACGCCTTATTAATAACAAAGTCTACATATAATATTTGACAAATAATATACGAACAGATTTTTAGCCTTATTAGTTTTAACATTAATATAGATCGTTCGTCTACACACACATAATACTTGTGCTACGTGCAGCAACAACATGTTAGTGCGTGCTCGAACGTACCCCGCGCGACATGCAGAGATGAACGAAATGAACGATGAATGAAAAAGCATCCAGTGCGTTTAGTTTTGTTCACTGACAGCACAGGAGGTCTACACATTGACGTTCATTGTTTTCATTGTTTTACACTCGGTATAAAATATCTACAATATCTTTATACGAACTGAAAACAGAATTCCAGAAAATAATTTACCCAAGCTCCGTGACCCGATTATTTATATCCGTTATATTTTTAAAATTGCTTTTTGTTGCTTGTCGGACATTTTTTAGACGTAGTGACCTTCTAAACAGTAAAGGACAAAACATAAATATGATTTAAAAATTCTATTTCTATTCTAACATAACTATATTATCCGAAGGTCTTCTAAGATCTAACCTAGTTAAAAGTGAAAATTACATGTAACAGTTTTAGTAGGTACTTAACAGAAATCTTTTGGTATGGGTTAATTTAATTTAATTTATAAAGTACATAACTTATAAACAGGCAAAGACAAATCACTTCAATACCTTTTGTTACTCTGTTTACTAGCCGATTTTCTTTTCATTTTGCCGACCCGGTACATTAGCTGCGTCGTTCTCATTTTAGACAGTTTTAATTATTTAATTTGTTTTTTCGTGATTATGATATCACATAAAACCTAGAAACAAAGTCAAATTTTGTAAATACAATATTTTTTTTCATGTCGTAAATCCGTATATCCGTAACCGAAATTATCCGAAACAATCGGATAATCCGAAATCATTTCATATCCATAACCGTAACCGAAACCGGTAAAATATTATTCATACATCCGTATCCATAATCGGATCCGAAATTTCATATCCATGACATCCCTACCAATTTCTGACCACCCGCTCTGCTTAAATCATTCATTCACTTATGATCTATACAAGTCTGTGAACGTTTCGTCATGGTGTTTTGTTTAAGGTATTGCTTCTTTTATGTAAGTCACGTAGCGATTAGAGTAGAATGCAAGCCACTTTTCGTAGTTGGTTCGTCACGGCTCGTTTATTCGCTGCGTGGATGTTTAATGCGCTTCGCTTGTGCGATATGACAACAAAATTGTGTATAAAGCTCAGTGGTTATATAAGGTTCACAAATACTGCATTGTTGATATAATTTCGGTGATTGCCATATATATATATATATAGAAAAAATATTGTTATATGTGTAACTTTACAACCTTGCACGATATACTATGTTTTTAAGAAAACGTTAAAGATGATTCGAATTTAGTACAGATCGGTGGAGTCACCTTTATTAGTGATCTGTGCTGCCCTCTATATCATTCGTATATAAGTAATATAGATGATTAATTAACGTTTAGTGTTAGGAATAGCATATTGATGTTGAATTAAATGCTTTATTTTTTATTTCCAATTTTCCATCTTCTAGCTAAGTTTGTCGACTATAGACATAAAAAAGTAAGGCACTTGGTCAGTGGGACCACAAATATAAGTTGAATCATATCATCTGAGGCAACTTAGTTTTCAAAGGTTTCGAGGTCGCTGCACTTCTTCAAGGTGTTCGGTTTTTCAGACGTCACGAGTTCTACGTATTCAAAATTAGATTGAAATTATATTCGAGTTTAATAATAAATTTAGCCACTGATAATCAGTTTAAAGGCACTTGCTATTTCTATTTGGAGTACAAATTATATCAATATTTTTGGTATGCAATCTAAGACTTAAATTCCAGTATGAGCCTCAAATAAGTTTTCTTCGGTAGTTGTACACGGAATGTACCCCTTACCACCTGGTCGATGCACCGGTACGATCTTTGATAGGAGCAACTTTTTACTGATCAAATAACCTGATTTGAAAGTTATTTGTTGTAGAGATAATTATGGAGTAGTTCTGTGAAATCCTATTTGTTTTCAGATAGTAAACACAGTATTACAACAGCAAGGAGCCAAGGTTCGCTACATTTGAAAAAGGACATACTATGTCACGATAAACTGAGTAAATAATTAATCAGGTTTGTTTATTTATAGAAAAGGAGAAGCAAAGGGAAATCAATCCATATGGTGTCAATTTGTGATACTGCAACCGAAATAATGTTTAATAGTTTTATATTTATGTTCGGTGACAAATGCATTGCTTCTCTGGATGACTAATAAGTGGCGCTGGCTTCGATGACCAATATTTAAGCTTCAATATTTACAGAATTTTCTGCCAGTCGACCTTTGGTTTAAGTAGAAAAAAATGGGCCTGTTAAATGGAACATACATTGGGATTTGTTAAAATTATTCCATCGTAGTTAGTTATGTGGGTTTTAAAGTATAAACCAAGAAGCGACCATCGCACTGTGTAGAACGTGCTTCAAGTTGGCATTGTTATTCAAACATTCTTATTAGTGGTCTTATTGTTGGGAATAACACTCGTTGGAGCTGTTGCCCGTTCCACAAACCAAACAATCGAGCATTCACACCTGCATTTAGCATTCACGTAAATGCAGCTGACGAATAGGGTTGCAACAATATTTTGACAGAATAATTTAGTGAACATTGATAAAAAATAAATAATATAAGTAGATTTGAATGCGCATGATACAAAAGTGTGACACCAATATGAAAAACGTAACTGTTTTGTTATATTATTCTGATAAAACTTTTTATCAAAAATTACTTTATCTTTTCAAATGATCTAGAAAAGTGGAATTTAATATGAAAACGTATTTGAATATACAAAAAAATATATAATTATGTTTTTGTTAGTAATATACACAAAAATGTGTATGAAGTTCAATACATGGATCACCTTATTCCTTACATTTTACTTACATTCTATTGTTTAAATAAAAGTATAAACTTTTGTAACTTCGTTACATATTTTATGCACGTGGGCAATATAACACAAAACGGACGTATTAAATAAAAACAAATTTGATACATAAAATAATTGTTTAGCAACCCTAATTCGAATCCTTTTAACTTCTATTTGAAAATTTTTGCTTTTGTAAACAGTGTACTCGTACGTAGTTAAATGACAGGTATATTTTTTCTCGATGGCATATTAGTAAACGAGTATGGAGTTCTGTGTAGCAACCCGCATAGATATTTCACCAATTGCCACCAATTTGAAACGTAACTACAGTCTTATGTCAGGTCGGCGATAGAGCTGTTGGTGTCGGTTGTAAGTGATCGACCGAGTTAACAGTGGGCGCAGTTCATAGTTGGCTAGTGTCAAAATTTCTTTAAAGCTTTCGTGTTTCCGAGGATATGTTCCATTCTATCTATCTTTAGATAGCATACACGACGGAGGCCTTCGGGCAGCAAAAAAACGTCCACACTGGGGTTGGTCACTATTACATCCTGCAATCTGTAAGCAGCTGCTTAGGAGAGTACGCTCCAAGTATACTGTATAACGAGGAGAGACCTGTGTCCTATAGCGCGTCACTGATACGCGTGACTGAAAAACAGAATATCCAAAAGGATTAAACGAAGTACTGTCAATCTGAAGGTAATCAAGTACTCCATAGTTCTAGATCATTCATTACCAATAGCATATTACGATTATGATGTACTCAGTTGTTGAAAAATTACAGTGTGAATTGTGAAATTCTGAAACGAAGAAAATAGACTGTGACTAATGGACAGACAGACAGATGTATAGTAGGCGTTGTTTAATGAGGCCGATTTTGCTAGAAGATGATAATTTTGTACCTCAACATAGAAGGCGAAAACTCATTAACGCTACGTCACAGTAACAGGTACTTGATTTCACTTGACGTATACGTTATAATACTGTCATCACGTTACATTAAATTTAATAATGCATTACACATAAGCATTACTCTCACTTCATTAATTACACGTGAACATGACCGTTTCTTCTAATGTCATGCTTTATTTCAATGTTTGCCAGAACCTTACAAAGAAATAACTTTTTTGCAAACTAAACTCGGAAGCAAATGTAAAGGAACCATATGTTAAATAAATCACTTAAATACCATGACTGTGTAATTAACAGCAGTTTATCACGTGATATAAACACTCACTGTCCTTTGACTTGGAGACCGCTACTCATAGGTAATCATATATGTAGAAGCGACCGAAGAAACTATGGCGGCAAGATTGTCTTAAAAATGATAAAAAAAATATTGGCGTATTTTAAAAATAACAGATCGAATATTGCAGAATGAAAATTGGTCAGATAATAGAAGGTTTGCCTTTGTCTCTCTTGGATCTCTTGGGTCTATCGGACAGTCTCAATAATGTGTTACAAAGAACTCATTACAGAACAATGAGAGAGCCTCGCAAAAATTTTTCGTACGAGTCAGGAATGGGATTTGACCACACGTAGCTTCATGAGTCTTCATTGGTTCGTATACTTATCGCACCAAAACACAAGTATAAACATCATCGTTTGTTTCTAGTAACGAAATTATTAATGCTTTTGTAGTAAGGAATCTGAGACCGAGATTAATAGTTCATTAAAAATGTGATCTAATCAGCTTATTTCAAATGTAATGAGAACTTAGTTTTGTTACCGTTAATCCTACTTATCTTTGTATGCTATTATCACAGTTTTGGTTACTTAGAGAGTTTTACGAATATTTAGCAACCAAAAGATAAAATAAAATTTTCCGATTGCCAGGTCTCATTTGCTGTCATTGACAAATGGCATAGTATAACATAAATATAGATAATATAGGTATGGATAAAAATTTATAGTCTATTTGCGTCTTTCCATCTCGAAGAATCTGTAGTCAACAATTTCGAAACGCTCTATTATTATGGATAACAAATCATTTACATTTACTTAGTTTAAAACTAAGATACAAAGAATTCAGTTTTCATTAAAAAATAAGTAAACTCAGTTACTTCGAATGTCATTTTTATCTTTTTATCTCGTTGTCCTGTGGTTGTCTCCAGACGTTTCTTCCAAGAAATCGCCATTAAGCTATAGGTCTTATCGCCTTTTGTATAATTTGCTGTGATAAATATTCATTATTGTAATTATCTTGTTGATGTACATTAAAGATTTTTATTATTATCATTGTGTAAAAAACTACACCTATCTATTACATGTCACGTATCTCCTCTGAATTAAGAAGATGTAGAGCGTACTTCACTATGCTGCTTCAGTGCGGATTCGTGTAGATATTAAAGACTAACATAAATTATAAAAATTCATGTATCGTTCATAGGTCTGATATCTAAAGATAACCGAGAACAACGGCCTAACTTACCAAATAAAGCAGGGAATGCCATCTTATGAAAAATGTGTTGTCCAGCGTCTTAGATTGCAACCTTAACCTTTACATACTCGTATTAGGACTTGATAGAACTTTAAAAGTAATAAATGAAATAGGATTTTAAAATAAGAATAAATAAAGGCAATTTGAAATAGTATAATGTCATCTGTAGGTTTAAGTTGATTAGCAAATATTTTGTTACAGAAGCGGCCGCTGATCACATGTCGGCGTCATCATGGTGATTGTTACCAGAGTGAGTAATGTTACTTTATCTCCAAGCGGATGCATGGTAACTGGTGACGCGTGAACACTTAAGTGTATATATGTATAATACTACACAGCAGTGTACAACGGCTTATATTAAGAGTTCAACTGATTGAATAGCATATGAGAGAGATTTATATCTTTATTTAATTGTTATGAAATTAGTTAAAAGCAAGATAAATTATTTCTGAAAAGTCACTAAGAAATAAGACTATTGTTTGCAAGGAATTTAGAATTTAACTCGTTTTGGTTTCACATACATTAAAGCGATAGCACAAGTAATCGAAGTGCTCGACTATTAAATCATGACCGGAGTCCTATATTATAAAATATTTTTCAGGTATCTTAGATCATGGTTTGTTTTTTTTTTACGTGATAAAACCTTAGTCCGTTGCAGCCACGGTAATAGTCAATAATAACAGACACTTATAGCAAAAATTGGATAAATATTTCTTACACGGTTAAAATTTCATTTATATTAAATCGAAAAGCTGCTAGAAAACTTCAATAACAACACTTTGAAAAGATTTATTAAAGGAAAAAAAATTGTCATACGTAATCTGTACTGCAAAAACTACATGCTGTATGAACTATACGTGAGCAAAGACTGCTGTGTCGATCGATGTAAGTTTACTGAACGTATTCGAGATCGCGTCACGATTTGCAAGTGTATAATAAATAGGCAGACAGACCCTCGCAAGATCAAAGTTCAAGGATTTGCCGTCTCACTAACCGTACGTTACTAATCGTTTATTATACAGATGGTTGTTTCTTTTTTAACAAGTATGAAAATTTTATATATTGATGCAAATTCGGAAAGTTACTAATTAACTTGGTTAGGATTCGATTTTCAAAAATTTAGTTTTCATCATAAGTCGGCGTTTCGACGTCTAAGGAGTTTATTATGACAATAATTATCTGATTTAGTCCGTTTCGACCAATACATACTTTACTCAAAGATAAGGTGGTGAATTCGAAGATTTCTCACCTTACTATTATAAATCCGATTATCGTTAAAAATTAATAAAAATTAGCATTATAATGAAGCTTTTTCAAGATCACAACTTTTTAAATTTAAATTTAATCCCGTCCTTGCTTAATAATCGGTATTGGGGATTGCAATCTCGTAAAGTGGAATCCCGCAATCCAGCGGGATCCTCCAACAACTTGATTGCATGCAAATTAAAGTAAAAGAAAAGCATTTAATTTTGTTGTACGACTATTTATTAACCAACAAATCAACAAGCGTCAAGGCAGAAAGAGCCTTTTCGGCCGCTGGCTATACATACATATATGTAGTTCTATAAGATGTAGATTGCGAGATAACACTATTCATGCTATTTGTTTTTTAAGATCATATTTCCATATTTTATATAAGATATATTATAAAGAGCAGTGATTTATTATTTGATAATTTTAAATTAGTTACGTTTTTTATTGATTCTTTACTGAGGGAAGAAAAATTAAGACAATTAGTAAACTGAAAGTCATACTTTAAATCTTGAAATAAAGAAGACTGATTATACATTTATATGATTATTACCTCAGGTAAAGATTAGGGAGTATTTCTGCAAAATTATCAAATATGCTATTGTTTTTTAATTTTTTATTAATAAGTAGTCAAACAGTAAAATAATTAGTCAATTAGGGGTAGTTAAAAAATGTTGATTTTGTAATTTTGAATAATCATTGGATTATAGTCATAACAAAGAATATTTATTTAAATTCCGAATGAAAGGCATTTTTTTTGTGGGATACCGCGGGATATTGGCTAGATTGACTTAGTTCAGAAATTTTTCAGTTGAGAACAGTGCTGGATTGCAATCCCTAATCGGTATATAGTCGGCAGTTATCCTTTCAACCTAATTTCATAGATCTTGAACCGGTTTAAATTGAAAAGTTTGAACATGCAGCCTCTACTACTACTAGAAGAACCATCCATCCTTGAGTACAATTCAATTTCCCTCCTCTTGGTTCATTCCGCTGATAAATGACAAGCAATGGAGGCAGGTTCCTCCTGTTGATGGTCGAATGTTTATCACTTAGCATCATCAGAGTGTACAGTACAGTGTTTGCGTTGTGGTGATAATGAAACAGTTAACAAGCGATTTTCTCGCTGTATTCCGGCCAACAACGCATCGGGGAAGCTTTGGTTGTTACGAAACTCTCCTGACGGCGATGAACACTTATCATCATAACCCGTAATATAAAAACATGTTAATAGCTGGTAAAATAAAAAACAAATGTGCAATTTCGATTGACAATTTTGGAATTGAGTTCAAACTGGAAGTCGGAGCAGAGCGATTTACAATTTAAGCGGTATATCTAGGCGGGTTCCGATCATTGCGTTTAGCAACACATTCCGTCAGTCTGTCTCAGAATCTAGCTCTGTGCCGGGCCCGAGGGCGTTCACCTTGCCCGTATATAACACTTTACACGTAGTCGTAAACGTACTTCACTCTGTGGAAGTAAAATTAATAATTTTCAAGAAAAATGTATTGGGTGACGAGGGTTGTTTTATTTAAAAAAAAATTATATTATGAAAACGAACAGGATAAGACTACTTATGTAGTCAGCTGTTTATGATGAGTAAGTAATGGTATTAAATTAAGTTATATACGGTTATTTAATAAAAATTATAGTTTTCATATAAATATTTAGACCTATCTCTCGTTTAAGCCAACGTCACTTTTTAATTCATTAATTTATGTAACACTTTCATTTGTAAAAGTTAAACATGTTTGGTTACATTTAATTAAAAAACCTGCATCTAAATTAATTTCGTGTAATATTCATTTTTACTCATATTCATATTTCAATTTATTTCACGCCAGGTCCATAGTACATTGTCCTATAATGATCTTAGTGATAGAAATATTAAACTATTAAGAATATTAAACTTTAATATACACTATACAGTCAATACCTAATTTTATATATAGGGTCCAAGCAAAAGCGAAAGTGACCATACTCGTATAAAATAGACTCATTGTTTAAAGGTTAGCGTGGGAGATAGTCTAGGAGAATTTCACAATAGTACACTCGCATTACGAGGTGGCATGGTATATGGTAGTAACTACAATATAAATAGACAAGATTATACGAAACTACTTTATATATGTATACCCCAAAAGAAATTTATTCTAATTTGCAGTTTTTGAAATTAACATGTATCAAAATGTCACTTGAATTGGACTTGTTTCCATTTTGATGGCGGACGGTACGATTTGATAGATCGTAGCTACTGCGTATTTAAGTAACACCTAAATTCAAAAACTAATAATCGTTGAAAATATAAAAATTAATGATAATCAAGTGAGATAATTGAAGGAAAATGTATAGTGTGTGTGCCTGTGGAATCTAACGATTTATTTAACATCTTGATAAATTCTACGCCCTCGATTAGAAATTCAAGTTAACCTAGATCGCTTATAGAAAATCATATACAGATTGTAACTATCTCTGGCATGTCACTAGATATGATCAATTTCAGTTTAATACAATCTTCTTAACATTAATTGCAAATAATTGGTTGACAATTCATCAATAATTCTAAACGTTCTTTTTAGATCACCGTCACGTGTTTATGTAATTTTAAATGATATATTTAAATTGAAGAAGTTAACGAAACTGAGACGAACACGGATATCGCCATGCTGACATCCTACGCAAGAGTTTTATGATATCATTTGTACCAAACATTGGTAAATTTACTATAACAAAAAAACAAAGTCTCTGTTCTTTTATCACTAACTAGTGCCCCCCCCCGGCTTCGCACGGATGTACTTTTGTTTTTAAACATTTTGAGATATATTTATAATTTTATTAAGCACATATTCATACATGTGTCCGCCCCGTACTTCGTACCCTCTCCCTCGTCGCCTTGTCCGCCGGCCTACGCTACGGCTGCTTTGCATGGGGCCACACTGGTGATTGCGCGGGGCGGCGGTAGTGTTTATTTCCTTAAAGTCATAAAATCTTCTGAACGGAATGTCCGATTTGAGTTATTCAAAAAATTATATATAGGTATTGAAACAGTTTTGAATATGAAATTATTTATTTGGATAAGCATTAATACGACGGTTATCATGGTCTGATTTTGGTCAGCTTTTAAAATGTAAAAAGTGGTTATAGTGACATAACTACAGTAGGTGGACATATAGTATCCAGAAGTTATTTGTACATATTGCTATGTTCTCTAATATTGTAGATTGTAGAACATTTTTTTGTTCTATCATCAATAGTTTCCGCAGCGTATGCAATGAAATTTTTAAGCAAATTTTTTTACACCTTGGTTCACGTTAGTGAAGTTTTAGCAAGGATCCCTTATTTTTTTAGTAATACCTATAGCCTATATTACTCAGCGATATTGTAGCATTCTAATGGTGAAAGGAATTTTAAAATCCATTCAATATTTTTTGAGTTTATTCGTTACAAACAGAAAAAGACAAAGGTTTCTTCATTATAAAATTAGTATAGATTTGCTTTTTAATGCTGTAAAAATACTTTCCGGCTATGAAGTTCACTTCACGTTACATAACCCATATGTATTACGTAAAATAATAGATTTATATGCAATAGGTTGCGAAGAGTTGTAAATTGGTAATTTTTAGATCACGATTTGCAATGCTTTAGATCTGGTTAGCACAATGTATGTACCTACTCGTATTTGCACGTCGTGCGTTATCACTTGCACCATGACTACTGTACTGATAAAGAATTTAAATAAAACTTATTACGAGTTTCTATGTCGTCATAATGTTATCTTTAAAATTCTGATCATTACGTTACTTTTTGTATATTGTTAATGTTATAAATAGTTTATTTATTAATGTCGAATTGTAATATCTGTTATTAATAAAAAGAGTATGGTATGTGTTTACCCTGAATATTTTTTTAATTGTTGTAGAGGTAAGCATGTTTTGGTATCGTGGTCCAATCGTTGAATTGAAAATATCATGAAACTATCGAACACAGTCAGACATTTCATGAAATGACCAGTTAGTTATTCTTTAAAAACATTGTTTACTAACAAATAAAACATGGTGACGTTTAATATTTAGAATCTAGTATATCTGCATTACAGCAATGTTTAAAATATTGTCTATTTATCAGTCTGTTACGGCGATATGCAGATTTATATGTCACTCGGCTCCTTTCATAGTCATTCAATGCTAATCCATATAAATATTCACAATGTCTTAATTTGGATACTATATTTTCCTCGGCTTTAAGAGTTACGTTGTGTTTGTGTCAACCATAGCATTATTTCTACAAATAATAGATTGGTCGAATCTAAATTTCTTTAAGGAGGAGTTAGGAAATTTTTCCATCCTACAGTAGAGGCTGCAATCCACCAGGTCTCTCTCGAAGTAGGTCACTCGGCTCCGTTACCATCCAGTTAAATCCGGACGGTACTCGTGCCTTTCGACAAAGTTTCAGTGTCGCGGAATCGGTGAACATGCGACTCCGTTTTCTCCGGTCTGGAAATGCGTGGCCGATACTGTTAGTGTTGCAGAAGTGTTGCAGACGAGTTGCAGACGTCAGCAGTTCAGCTTGTTTCTTGGCAGTTACTATAAAATATACATACGTTATAAGTATTTTTAGCTTACTTAATAAATGCAACGGGTCGTCCTCTTTTTAAAATTATTTACTTTGTAATAATGTCTTAAGTTTTAGTTACGAAAGTATATCTACACTACGTAATGGATCAACTAATTTTGTACGAACAATTTATAAATTAATTAAGCTTAGAAAGCAAGTTGAGTTTTCCCTGACATGACTGACATTTGTAGAGTGACAAGTAGGAGCGAACGGTGTCGAAAGTAAATTCTACTGACGATAAATCGAACCGAAGCATCGGTGTCAGTCCACCTCTATAGTTAGTTATGTAGATACATAATAATTCCATTGTGAATTTATCCATTTGCAATTGGAAATATGTATATACATTTATTTCATAAAATACTTTCTCTGGCAAAAATAATTCAGATATTCTTCTTCTTTTCTAGTGTTATTTCGTGAAATGTTATTAAATATAAATATCTATTTTTGTACAGCCAGCTGGTAAACGACCACACGGGTCCCGTAATAGTATATGATCATCGCCTCCCATATTTGTAACACCAGCGTCAGTAGCGCGTTGCCGGCCCCGAATGAAAATGTGAACTCCTTTTGTTGCTGGCTCTCCCAACACTACAATCGATTTAAAAAATATTGATGGTTGACTTTTACGCGAAAAATGGTAGCTGGCTAAGAAAGTGAAGAACGTACCTGAGCACAGGCGGAAACTTACTTGGATGGCATGATAACATCCGACCACCAAAAAGGGCCCAATATAATACCAAACTATCCATCTTTTATCTTTAAAATACCAAAAAATAAATATACCCACATAATATGATAGTGGTTGGTTCATTTGATTTAATAACCTTGTCAGACCACTTTCTTTATTAATCGTTATTAAATTGTTGTTATTTTCTTTTGGGGAACTATAAAATTTTCTGGTCGTTTCACATTTTTTTTAAAAACTCTGCAATTGCACGTTTAGATTCTTAAGAAAACATAGTTATCATAATATAGGTTTACTTAACAATGGTACTAAAATGGTATTTTTGAGAGAGTTGAATGTAAGGTTAAGTAACTTTGCTCGTGAACTTCCACATGTTTGCGGATACTAGGTTCATATGTAGTATTGAATGAATAGAGATAATGAAATGAGCGAAATTAAATCAGTGATCAACCTCGGCATGACGCGGTCATGTGTTGTGATAAAGTTATCGTCTGTTTGTACTCACGGTTCTTTTTTGTAAGTTATTCAAAATATATTGTTTTAAAATCCGAAACACGAGAATGGTAATAAATGCTGTTTTTGAGGTAAGGAGAAAGTACAAATCAGTTCATAACACTTGCAGTTTTTAATATCGTCATGCATGTAGTTTAGTAGTTAAATTTTACTATTTATAATATGTTATTTATTATTTATTCTTATTTTATTATTAAATAGTGGATCTATTCAAACAATATTGAAATCAATGTTTTTATGAATCACTTACCCAGTTTGAAACACAATTTTTGCTCAGCTTATGGGTTATGTTAGACTTATCACTGGTTAGATTTAGAAAGTAGTCTGAGCTAACAAATTAAATCACCGTAAGGTTTACATTTCATTAATGTATTTAACAATATACGTATGAAGAAAAAAATATAATTTTAGTTTAAATAATTGCCACTAAACCTTAACAATTACATTATTTTACAAATATGACATTCCCTTCACTTTCTGCGCTGATCATAGCACAAAAACCCTAGCGTTAATTTCACGTGTAAGTTAATCTACAAAACTGAATTAATTAAATATTAGAAAGGTTAAATGCGACATTTATCTGTACCCGGACAGACACCGGTATACTTTCACGAAGACAGATAAAGATATTGACAGCCGAATACTCGGCGACGCGTATGGCGACAAGCTTGAATAAACAATTAAATTGTATCTACTTTCTATTGTAACTATAGTTTTATGTGTGAATGTTGCTTTATGTTTTGGACTTGCAATGATAATTTATTGCACACCTCTAATAAAGTTAGGTGCGTAAACATGGAAAGTAAATAAATTAAAAACTATACAAATACCAGTGTCTGAATAAGGTAGAATGTAGTACGTTCCTGACCTCTTTCATTGTGGGACTATGCCTGCAGTGGGTTGCTAATTTGTTGGAGCCCTTAAACTCGACCCTCTACAAAAAACGGATCACCTCAATATAAAGGAGACTCAGAGCGTCCAACACACTGCTCTAGCGGTTAGGGCGAGGTAATGAATGGTTAGTATTGCAGTACTTTTGTCCTTATAAGGTCTTCAACGCGGCTTATCACTATCAGATGATAACATACATCGGAAAAATATTACATTTTTAAATATTCCATTCGTCTAATTCCAGGGTGATTACATATGGATCGAGCCGGTGTCCGGTCGCGAGTTCGATGTGGCCATAGGTGCGCGGGTGCTCGCCGCGGAGGGCCGGCGGATTCGCGTGCGCGACGACGACGGCCAGGAACAATGGCTGCCACCCGAGCGACGTATCAAGGCCATGCACGCCACCTCCGTGCACGGCGTCGAGGACATGATCTCACTCGGCGACCTCCATGAAGCGGGCATCTTGAGGAATCTCCTCATTCGGTACAACGAGAATCTCATTTATGTAAGTTTTTTTATGACAATAACCGGAAAACTAGCAGACAGGTCGACGGGTCTCGTGGTGCTATGTAATTATCATGGACAATATGCATTTGTAATGTGTGACCTTCGTCATCCTTTTGCTGGCCAGGAAGGTAATGGGACGCACGCTCATTAAGTGACTCTCGAGCACTGCAATTGAAACTTAACCGTTTGGATAAACTTTATCGTGATTTTGTGGTTGTAGTTCGAATACCTTCTTTTGTGTAACGGTTATAGGTTATTCAAACATATGTATCTTTCAGCTGTGTCATATGGTACACTGAAAATTGTCTCTGTACCAAAGTTAAGTGACTTAATATTATACAATTGAAGCTATAAATTGGGAGTATTTTTTTGTTAATATATAAATATTGATATATTCAGGGAAAATTGTTTCATTATTATATTATCTTAATCATTCTCTTTCTCTACTTTAATTAGGATGACATACAAAGAAACTAAGTTTCACAATGTTTCTTGTGATAAAATCAATTTTTAAAATTTTAATATTGAAGTACTCGAATCTGGCTTATGTTGATAGCATTCATAAACAAAAATAATTTCATCGTAAACAAAACTCGTTTCACAGACTAATGACCCGGAGTGTATCAATTTTGTATTATATGTTGAATTTGTAAAATAATCTTTGCTCTCCAATATTCATAAAATTGTATGCCCCGGTTTCAGACATATACGGGTTCAATATTAGTGGCGGTGAATCCTTACCAAATACTACCAATTTACACTGGAGACCAAATCAAGTTATATAAAGAGCGAAAAATTGGTGAACTGCCACCTCATATTTTCGCGATAGGAGACAATGCGTACGCCCACATGAGACGTTATGGGCAAGACCAGTGTATCGTTATCAGTGGAGAATCTGGCGCAGGAAAGACGGAATCAACCAAACTTATTTTACAATACCTTGCGGCTATAAGTGGCAAGCATTCGTGGATAGAGCAACAGGTTAGTACCAAGCGTTACAGTTTTAGTTTCTACCACTGTCATAACAGTCCACAATTGTCTGCTGGACTCAAGTCTTCTCTCACAAGTTAAGGGAGTACAAGGTTTAGTCCACTACACGGGCCAAGTACAGATTGACGTACTTCATGTACATTTGAAATTGTGGAAAACTCAAGTTCCCAAGCATTCAAGTAAGCAAATTATGAGTATTATTATGACATTCCTTTACAGAAACAAGTTGTGATGTTGTCGTTTCTAATACATATATAATCTTGAAAATTAGAAAAAAATTAACACGGTTAACATTTCAAGAAGATCGACTTTAAAACGACTAGGCTATCCACCGTATTCCAAATTAATTGTATATATTATTGTTAGCTTAATTTAAAATACTCGGACTGTTTCAGATTTTGGAAGCAAATCCAATCCTCGAAGCTTTTGGTAACGCAAAAACAGTAAGAAATGATAATTCTTCACGATTTGGCAAATATATCGACATTCATTTTAATAGCAGTGGGGTTATTGAAGGCGCCAAAATAGAACAATATTTATTAGAAAAATCTAGGATAGTTTCACAAGGCGCAGAAGAAAGAAACTATCACGTATTTTACTGCTTATTGGCCGGTTTATCCAAAGACGAGAAGAAGAAATTGGAATTAGGCGAACCATCAGAATACAGATACCTATCTGGGGTACGTTTTGACTCATTTTATATCCAAGGATTTTATATCTGAAAATTTATATATTAGTGATGTTAAATTATACATTTTATTTTCTAGGGTGGCAGTTTTACATGTGAAGGGAGAGATGATGCCGCTGAATTTGCAGATATTCGATCAGCTATGAAAGTTCTTTTATTCACTGAACCAGAAATCTGGGAAATACTTAAATTATTAGCAGCCGTTCTACACTGTGGAAATATTAAGTATGAAGCAACAGTAGTCGATAATTTAGATGCTACAGAAATTATAGAACAAGCTAATGTGCGACGAGTAGCAACATTATTAGGTGTACCGATGCAATCACTTATCGATGCGCTTACAAGGAAAACGTTATTTGCTAGCGGAGAAACAGTGGTATCAACACTTAGCAAAACTCAGTCAGTTGATATAAGAGATGCTTTCGTCAAAGGTATTTACGGCCGGCTTTTCGTTACAATCGTAAGAAAGATCAACGCAGCTATATATAAACCGAAATCGACTACGCGAACAGCCATAGGTGTACTCGATATATTTGGATTTGAGAACTTCGATCAAAATAGCTTCGAACAATTTTGTATTAATTTCGCTAATGAGAATCTGCAACAGTTCTTCGTAAGGCATATCTTTAAATTAGAACAGGAAGAATACAATCATGAAGGTATTAATTGGCAACACATTGAATTCGTTGATAATCAAGATGCATTGGACCTGATTGCACTGAAACAGTTGAATATTATGGCTTTAATAGATGAAGAATCGAAATTTCCCAAGGGTACGGACCAGACTATGTTAGCTAAGCTGCACAAAACTCATGGTTTTCACAGAAACTACCTCAAACCAAAGTCAGACATCAACACAAGCTTCGGTTTAAATCATTTTGCTGGAATTGTGTTTTATGACACTCGGGGATTCCTCGAAAAAAATAGGGATACATTCAGCGCAGACTTATTACAGTTAATTCATGTATCAACAAACAAATTTTTACAGCATATCTTCCAGGACGATATTATTATGGGATCAGAAACACGCAAGCGAGCTCCGACTCTGTCGACTCAGTTCAAGAAGTCGTTAGATTTACTTATGAGAACGTTAGGAACATGTCAGCCCTTTTTCATTAGATGTATTAAACCAAATGAATTCAAAAAACCCATGATGTTTGACCGTGGCCTCTGTTGTAGGCAACTAAGATACTCGGGAATGATGGAAACGATAAGAATAAGGAGGGCCGGGTACCCAATAAGGCACAGTTTCAAGGAGTTCGTCGAAAGATATAGGTTTCTAATTTCGGGGGTCCCACCAGCTCATAAGACCGATTGCCGCGCAGCAACTGCAAAAATTTGTGCGACAGTTCTCGGAAAATCGGATTATCAGCTAGGTCATACCAAAGTATTTTTAAAAGATGCCCACGACTTGTTCCTGGAACAAGAGAGAGATAGAGTCCTTACAAGGAAAATTCTCATACTTCAGAGGTCTATACGTGGATGGGTATACCGCAGAAGATTTTTGAAAATGCGATCGGCTGCGATTCTTATTCAACGACACTGGCGAGGAAAGCTGCAAAGAATGCGGTATAACAAGATGAAGGTGGGATACGCGAGGCTGCAGGCGTTGATTCGTGCGCGGGTGTTGGCTCATAGATTCAGGCATCTACGAGGGCACATTGTTTCCTTACAAGTACGTATTTTATTTCGTGTCAGTAAAGTTTTTTACAGAAAGAATTGACGAGAGGTGTTAATAATCGTCGGATGCATTAGTCGAATCACGCATCTGTAACGCACGCTATGCAATATAGACTAAGTAACAATACTCATAGCGGTGATTAAAATAAGTGAGAATTATTTATTAACACAATTTAATAATAGCAACAATGTTGAACATTCATATTTGGTTTTCAACTTCCGCTTTAGAACGTTCACGAGTTGCCCACGGTGAACATGATGCTAATTTGATGATTCAAATTACTAGTGGTATCTTACCTGATTTTACTAACAATGTACGAATTTCGGGTTAATTGTCTGTAATATGCGATGTGGACTGCCGTCAGATTTGGTTGCTTGAAATTTTAAAACGTCAATGATGGATGACGGACAATGACCGGATGTTCAGTTGTGTAAAGAGCCACAGCGTCCCGTTTGGATGTTGCAAGTGACATGGCTGACGTCGATTGTTTATGGACCTATGAAATCGCGGATAAGTAGGATTGGCAAGTGAATTGTGCAATTTCCAAGCCAGCACTGCTAACGAAGCATAAACTTGTACTCGCAGGCAGCGGCTCGCGGCTACTTGGTGCGACGGTCATACGGGCACAAGATGTGGGCGATCGTGAAGATCCAGAGCCACGTGCGGCGGTTGATAGCTTGGCGGCGAGTGCGGCGCATGCGGCAGGATGCGCGCGCGCACACCGAGGCGCTGCGCCTGCGTCGTCAGGAGGAGCAGCGTCTGCAGCACCAGGGCAACTCACGTGCCAAGGAAATCGCCGAACAGAATTACAGGGTGAGTTACCAATAGTGTAAACACACAAAAGCACTCGTCTCCATAAGACTTGTATAAGTCGGTCAAGTTAATACTAATTTCGACCATGTACCGTAATTGCATTTCCGATTATTGTTGGGAAAATTTTAAAAACGTTCACGTATTCGAAATGTCAGAGAGCAAATGTAGTAGAACGTAGTAAAGGTAGTAGATTGTACACAATGAACAAGGTACGAATATACCATAGTAACAAAATTGTCAGAAAAAACTACACTACGAGGGTAGTTCAGTTTATTAGAAACAGACCAAGTCAACGTTATCTGTAACGTTAAATGTATAACCAACACCATCTGTTTTTACTGTCTGTATGTTAGTTCCTTTCGGAATTAAGGTAACTAACATTAGCGTTATACTTCCTCAATTAATTTAATCAGTATAGCGCTTTAGATGTAAAAATAGTGAAATATAAAACCAACCCTTAAAATTTTGCCGAGAGGATGATTTCCGATAAAAATATCGGTTTCAGACCTCCAAAAACTATAAAGAGCGGTATGTAATTCATAGAAGGTACCAAATCCATTGTATTACTATTTAGACTCAAATAAAAATTCAACTGTACAGTGATAAGAAAACAAATTAGAAAAAATTAATTTATCAAATTTAAACTGATATAAGTTTAAGAAATTAAAAAAATCGTATTACAATGTGTTTAAAATTTTAATCCATCAGACAAATTTACGTCCCAACACAAACAATAACGGTCTCTGTATGGAAAAAAGCAAAAAAATTAATTGAAAAGATATCATATATTAATCTGATAATGGCCTCGAGATACCTACTGAAAAGCACAGATTGGGGACGAGATTGCGGCAATTATTGGAACAACAAAGTCAAATCAATATTTTATCTCATTAGATTATCATTAACTTCAACCTCAGTGTCGATTTTCGATATATCGTACATCTGAACTCAGTGTATTTCGAATCGGTTCTAGAGTGTTGCTGTCTTTGATTATAATTATGATGTCTCGGCCAGAACGTTCGATACTCTGTGCTCTCAGCTTGTCCCATAAAGGTAATTAGAAGTTTATACCATATAAATGTTGAGTGAGTGTTCCTTCTATATGACTTTTAACCAGCTTGCAATTAAATAATAAGAATTCATTATGCGCACTACTTATGATGTGGGAGTCTTCAAGATGAAATTGAATAGGCTTTCATAAATTGGTGCGTTGGACAACTTAGAGTTCATCAAGACACCGTGAGGTAGGTGGGATCATTGTCAAGCAATAACTTATTTTATGTAAAAACTAAATTCAATGCCACTTCGAAATATCTTCTACTAATTAAGAAATTCTGATGACTTAAAAATTATTTGTAGGGGGCTCCGTGGTCCGAATTGTCTACGCCTATGTTCAAATTTTAAACAGCGGTGTAACGTTATATGATAATAATCTTCTAAAAACCCCGTCGTCAGCCATCCAGGCATACGCGTATTTGCAGCATAATTACAGTTCAAAAAAATCATCATTATAACTCGTAATTATCCTATTTGTTGGACTCTGAACACCTCTCATATTAAGAGGGATTAAGGCCATAATCGTTATACTGTCCAAGTGCTACTTTCAGATACTCCCAGATAGATTTTTAAACAAAAAAAACCTAATAATTGGACAAAGTATTTCAAGGTGTATTATCAGCAATATTGGGTACCTAATATAAGATTATTATATCATTGGCGTTAACAAAATCAATCAAGCAAAAAGGACCGGGCGTTACGCGACACTGACGGGTAAATGTTACCTAGAATCGGATAACGCCCAACTCAGTACCACCACCGCAACCTGAAACGCACTGAAATCATTTTACCTTCAACACTTGACTTAACCGCTTGCGTGCATTATTTCAAACATGGAAATTAACTAACACAGTTAACGTTTCTGAGTTGAAGTGAAAATGTGGTGCAACTGTGTAAACAGTCAATTAGACGTCGCGACATGTAACGTTAGTATCTCGGAGTTGACCGTAACAGGTGTTAGAAAAGTGGTCTAGCCACGTGTAGCGATTAGAATCCTATTTACTAACTTTCCCTATTTAGCAATGCACAACCATTGCATGTCAACTTTCCCTTTCACATGTAAAACTGCAGGAAACAGTGTTTAGCCGAACATAAGTGGTAGCTCGTGAAGTTGTTAAATGTGATTTCGCTTTTACTGTACATATATCTAATAACTCATATGTACGTTTTGTACATCGAACAATATAATTTGATAATTATAATTTATCATCATTCGCCTATCTCGTTATCCGCACCGTAATGCACGTTTAGACACATTACGCTAATTATCACCTACTGATAATATAAGAGTTTAATAATCTTCATTTTTCATCATAGATATGTCCTACTGACGTAATCCTGTATGTTACGTCAATGTTGTTCTCGCATTAAATTACTTGCTCAACTAAATAATTTTGGTTCAGGTTGACAGACTTCACAGATGGTGAGAACGTTATATAGAACTCCCACACATAAAGTACATATAATCATAAAAGTATAGGGGTTCGCCATACCATCAATTTAAAACGTCTGAAAGTTATATTTAAATACGAACTTGTATTTTAACATCACAATTGAAATTAAAATACAATTTAGGTACACATTACATATTAGGTGATAGTAAGTTCGTAAATTTTGAAGGCTAAATTACAATGTAAATTTTTATGTATGAAAGTAAGTAATTTTAACTCTTTGGAGCATAAATACTGAGCAATAAATTTGCAATGCTATAATCAGTAGTTATATATAGTTAATAGTAACATTTTTATGATAAATGAAACAAAGTTTTTAAATCACAAAAACAATTCCCGTAAAACAAAGACATATGAAAAACAAACATTTTAATCGGAAACAATTTTGGAGCCGTGCAATTCATTCATTACATTCATCTATTACGAAACGAACACTAAAAGAAACTTGATAGGCTTTAAACATTTCACATATGAAATGTAAATTTAAATTTCGAAGAGATTTCAGGATTATTAAGTAACTTATTAATTTATCATCAGGAGCGCATGTATGAATTAGAAAGGCGGGACGCTGAGCTAGCTCTAGAAGAAAAGCGGCAATTGGAAGCTAAAAGGACTCTGCTGCAAGAGGCAGCGCGTAAGCAAGACGAACCTGTGGACGACAGTAAGCTCGTCGAAGCGATGTTTGATTTCCTACCGGACTCGAGCAGCGAGGCCCCGGCACCCAAAGACACTTCAGTGTTCAGTGATTTGCCACAACTTCGGGCGGACCAACAAGAGGTAAAAAATAACAATTCTTGTTTATTGTTATAAACGTATAATGTTACTGTATAGGCTTGAATAAAATTGCCGTAAAACGGGTTTATATAATGAAATTTCAATGTTTCGCAGATGGTAACTCCTATGCAGACAACATCAGAAGATGAAGAGGACCTTTCTGAGTTTAAGTTCCAAAAGTTTGCCGCCACATATTTCCAGGGGAATGTCACACATCAGTATTCAAGAAAACCTCTAAAGCATCCTCTGTTACCTCTTCATACACAAGGTGATCAATTGGTAAGTGGATTCGAAACCAGACGAATATTTATATACCAATATAGTGTTTGCCCAGTGTCCGGAATTCGACTATAAACATTGTTCAATTTAAAAACAACATCAAAAATTGTTCTATTTAAAAAAAAATAGAAGACAGTAAAGTCGACAGCTTTAATAGCTACTAACCAAAAAAAGAGAATGGGTTGACAAACAGAGACGAAAAAGGTACTTAATTTGTTTTGTTTTTGTCAATTATAGTAAAGAGATCTTTGTGCTTATTTTTTAATATATAGTGATAAAACAACAAGGCAAAACAGATAGCGATTACAATAACATATTTAATCTTTTGATTTATTTGGTTGATAATGGTGTTTATTTTATTTTAAGGCGGCACAAGCACTATGGGTAACGATACTACGATTTACTGGAGATCTTCCAGAACCGCGGTATCATACGATGGACAGAGACAACACTTCCGTAATGTCTAAAGTTACAGCAACATTAGGTAGAAATTTTATACGGTCAAAAGAATTTCAAGAAGCACAAATGATGGGTGTCGACCCCGATGCCTATTTGAACAAACAGAAACCAAGATCAATAAGACATAAACTGGTATCTTTAACGTTAAAAAGGAAGAATAAACTTGGCGAAGATGTTCGAAGAAAACTGCAAGTGCGTATTATTTAATTGCTGATAAATCTGGAATTTATTTTTCATTATTTTAATATTACGTACTCTCCATTTTTAGGATGAAGAATATACCGCAGACAGCTATCAATCATGGCTGGAATCTCGACCTACGTCAAATCTAGAAAAACTCCATTTTATAATTGGGCACGGAATTCTGCGTGCTGAATTAAGAGACGAAATATACTGTCAGATTTGCAAGCAGTTGACTAACAATCCATCGAAATCTTCCCATGCTCGAGGATGGATTCTGCTTTCGTTGTGTGTCGGGTGCTTTGCTCCGAGTGAAAAATTCGTAAATTATCTAAGAGCCTTCATCAGAGAAGGTCCTCCCGGTTATGCACCATATTGCGAAGATCGTCTAAAGAGAACATTTAATAATGGCACAAGAAATCAACCTCCATCGTGGTTAGAACTTCAAGCTACGAAATCAAAAAAGCCAATCATGTTACCAATAACATTTATGGATGGTAATACCAAAACATTACTAGCGGATTCGGCAACTACTGCAAGGGAACTATGTAACCAGTTATCCGATAAGATAGGTTTACGAGACCAATTCGGTTTTTCACTGTATATTGCATTGTTTGATAAAGTTAGTTCTCTCGGTAGTGGAGGTGACCACGTAATGGACGCTATATCCCAGTGTGAACAATATGCCAAAGAACAAGGAGCCCAGGAAAGAAATGCACCGTGGAGATTATTCTTTAGAAAAGAAATATTCGCTCCTTGGCACGATCCGACTGAAGATCAAGTGGCAACGAATCTTATATACCAGCAAGTGGTCCGAGGTGTTAAGTTTGGTGAATATAGGTGTGATAAGGAAGAAGACCTGGCTATGATCGCAGCTCAGCAATATTACATTGAGTATGGCCAAGACTTGAATACTGAAAGACTCTATACCCTGCTTCCGAACTACATACCAGATTACTGTTTGACCGGTGTAGACAAAGCTGTAGATAGATGGGGTGCTCTCGTGGTACAGGCTTACAAAAAGAGTTATTATGTAAAAGAAAAAGTTCCCGCTTATCGAGTGAAGGAAGATGTTGTGAGTTACGCGAAATTCAAGTGGCCTTTGTTATTTTCCCGATTTTACGAAGCATACAGAAATTCTGGACCAAATTTACCCAAAAATGATGTGATTATCGCAGTGAACTGGACCGGTGTCTATGTTGTTGACGATCAAGAGCAAGTGCTATTGGAATTATCATTTCCTGAAATCACAACGGTCTCAAGTCAAAAAACCAACAAAGTGTTCACCCAGACGTTTAGTCTATCGACTGTTCGCGGTGAAGAGTTCACGTTTCAGAGTCCGAATGCAGAGGATATTCGAGATTTAGTAGTTTACTTCTTGGAGGGGTTGAAGAAGCGGTCCAAATTTGTTATCGCTCTACAGGACTACAAAGCTCCGGGTGAAGGTTCGAGCTTTTTAACCTTTCAAAAGGGAGATTTGATTGTGTTAGAAGAAGACAGCACAGGTGAATCGGTGTTGAACAACGGTTGGTGTATCGGTCGTTGTGAAAGGACAGTTGAAAGAGGAGACTTTCCCGCAGAAACTGTCTACGTGTTGCCAGCGTTGACCAAACCACCACCGGATATCTTAGCTTTGTTCTGTCAAGAAGGTGCTCAACACGGTCGACGGGCGCCAACAAATACATTCAACGGAACAGAACCAAGAGACAAACCACACAACTTACTAGAATATGCATTAGACCACTTTAGATTGCCACCGAAGCGAACCGTGTCAAAAACTCTCACTTTATCGACGGCCAAGAGAGGAGGCACCGAAGACCTATGGCGACACTCCAGAGAGCCCATAAAACAGCCGCTGTTGAAGAAACTTCAAGCCAAAGAAGAGCTGGCAGAGGAGGCTTGTTTTGCATTCACTGCCATTCTCAAATACATGGGTGATCTTCCTTCTAAGCGTCCACGGATAGGAAATGAATATACAGACCACATTTTTGACGGCCCATTAAAGCATGAGATATTAAGAGATGAAATATACTGCCAAATAATGAAGCAATTGACCGATAACAGGAACAGAATGTCCGAAGAGAGAGGATGGGAGCTAATGTGGCTGGCTACAGGGCTCTTCGCGTGTAGTCAGGGGCTTCTTAGAGAGTTAACGTTATTTCTTAGAACTAGGCGATATCCAATTGCTCAAGATTCACTCCAAAGACTTCAAAAAACTTTAAGGAACGGTCAACGAAAGTATCCACCTCACCAAGTAGAGGTAGAAGCCATTCAGCACAAGACAACGCAAATATTTCACAAAGTTTACTTCCCCGACGACACGGACGAAGCGTTTGAGGTCGACTCCTCGACGCGAGCGAAAGATTTCTGTCAGAATATCGCGCAGAGACTGAATCTCAGATCTAGTGAAGGTTTTAGTTTATTCGTTAAGATAGCTGATAAGGTAATATCGGTGCCGGAAGGAGATTTCTTCTTCGATTTCGTTCGGCATCTCACCGACTGGATCAAGAAAGCGAGACCCACCCGGGACGGCATCACTCCGCAGTTTACGTATCAGGTAGGTATTCTATAATTCAACACTTTGTCTAATAACCTAATATGCCTAGCTATGATCATGTGCAAATTAATATAATTTGCCTTTAGAGCTAGGTACATAAATCAGTTTGTGTGAATACCAATTTCATAATTATATACTTCAATGTAATCTAACAAATTGATCAACGCTCGGGTTGCAAATTTACCTCTTTTTAAAGAAAGAAGAAAGAAAGAAATTTATTCACGACTTGTACAATAACACACATCAACAACAATCTTAAATAATGATAAAAAAATATATCAAGAATAAAAATAAGACAAAGAAAGAAAACTAAAATTAAACAAAAATAACTATAATTTAATGACACTAAAGTTTGCTCTGAAGACAACAAAGCAATTGGTGCACATTGTTGTACACATGTACAATGTATATGTATCATATGTACCTTCAAAATTAATTGAGCTTGTTGATACATGATACATGGACGTACGATAAAAATCAAAATAAAATAAGAACATAAACAATGCAGAACATCAGAGAGCTGGTGATCAAAGTTCCTAAATTTAAAAAAATCTTTGAATCTTTGATTTAGCCCATGATGACGTTTTTGCATGAGATATTCCAGTTCTAATCCCGCGCTCACCTTTAATTTTTCAAAATTACGTGCGTAATTAATTATAACTTGCTTCGGTGAAGGAAACATCGTGAAGAAACCTGCAAAAAAATTACGTTCATAATTATACCTATAATTTCAATATATTCTATGAAGTATATATATAAATAAATAATTACAGCTAGAGTTAGTTTCCGAATCTATCCGGTTTTATCCCCGACATCTACGTCGTACATTAAATATAATTACATATCAATCCGCCAGGTGTTCTTCATGAAGAAGCTATGGACGAACACCGTGCCGGGCAAAGACCGCGCGGCGGACGTGATATTCCACTTCCACCAGGAGCTACCCAAGCTTTTGCGCGGGTACCACCGTTGCGGGCGCGAGGAGGCCGCGCGCCTCGCCGCCCTCGCCTACCGCGCGCGTTTCGGAGACAATAAGCAGGAGCTGCAGGCTATACCGTGAGTATACCTACGTACGATATCCGTTGTATCCCGACTGTTCCGGACCTCTAGGGACCGATAATTCAGTTAGGAGGCCACACAGCCTCAGAACCTCTGAGCCTCTGCAGCAAACAGGCTGGCCCGTTTGTGATCCGTGAGATTTGATCTCCGTGTCTCATGTCAGTTGACAAAAATTATCATTAACAAAAATAAAATAATTACAGCTGGAATGATTTCAAATCAAAAGTGAATATAAAAAAGGTGTTTTCTAAGTTAATAGGCTTTACAATCTAAGCCAACATGGTCACTTACCATCAGGTGGACGTGTCTTGAAGCACTAATTTATAATAGGTAAATTAAAATGTTACGAAGGAAGACTGTAGTAGCAGAAAGGAGTGCAGAGGAGAAAAGAAGAAGCCGGCGGGAGTAGGTAGGCTTTATTATGTGCTTGACGGTGACATTGTAGTGAATGTAATACATTCCACTATTCACTCTATCTAATTGATATTCTTGACAAACGAGCGCAGGTTAGTGCAGTGGCTCACACATCATATATGTTTTTAAGACAAAGTATGCTTGGTTTGTTATGTTAAACTGGATGATTGTTTTAAGACAAGAATACTAAGAGTTAAGTATACTATATAGTATAGTATAGGAATACTAAGAGTTAAGTATTCATACTTTAGTGAATTAACTCAAAATTACTGATATTCCAGATTTTACTACAAATTTACTTAAAAAAGCCTACTCTAAAACCCCATGGTGAAAAAGAGCTCGAATTATGAGTGAGAAATGGAAAAAGGGAAAACCTCATACATCAGTCTCTTTAAATTTACTCAAGACCACACATTTTTGAAAATTTTCTTCGTCATATCCCATAAATTGCAATTTTTGAGTCAAGTCACTTTAATTCTAAAGGTGCCATATGTATTGTAATCGAGTATTCATACTCATACGTAGTAAGTAACGGAGTAGAAAAATATTCTCCTGGGGAGTTATTGCCGTTTCTTCCCTCTATATTAACTTTTCTGAAGCAATGGCGTAGTTTAACATCCGATAAGTACTTATAAAAGCAATATGACAAGTCTTTATTTCAAATTTTGAAATAAAAGAAATGGAGTGAGTTGTTAGGTTCGAGTCATTTATGAAACATTAATTTTCTATGCACAGCCAAATGCTTCGAGAGCTGGTCCCGGCGGACCTGATAAAGTTGCAGAGCTCGGCGGACTGGAAGCGCGCGATCGTAGCGCCGTACAATCAAGACGCGGGCATGACGCCCGAAGACGCCAAGATCACCTTCCTCAAGGTCATTTACCGGTGGCCCACCTTCGGCTCCGCCTTCTTCGAGGTCAAGCAGACCACCGAACCCAACTACCCAGAGCTGCTGCTCATAGCCATCAACAAACACGGTGTCAGCTTGATACATCCGCAAACTAAGGTGAGCGCTACATATTATTTTAATCATATATCATCGTGAATTTTACGTGCATGATATGATACGGTAAATTCTTTTAAGAAGGTATTCTAAAAATATAAGGTTAGACAACTTGGACTTGTTTCCTGTTTTATGAGCGATAGAATGAGTGATTACTTACTTGTTGGCACGTTGATCTCGGGCTCAGGGAACTCTGGGAAATATTTCTGCATGCACCTGTTATTTTCGTTGTTATGTTGTATTTCACTATTTTTAACACGCTTTTATTAGCT
>PDGT01000005.1:751123-791268 GCA_003671415.1 Megathymus violae | reverse complement strand
TAGTTGCATTCTAACTTTGTTTATTCCTTACACATAAGTCTCATAAACGCAAGTTACTCTATTTAATATTCATATAAGATGTTATATAATAACCGTGATTTATAAAAGCTTCTTATTAATTACAATAAAATAATCAGAATATAAATTTTGAAATTATTTTACAGAACAAAATTCGACAAGTAAATAAGATATTTATCGTGATCAAAATCTTTTAATTAATAATTTTATTGATAAAAGTACAATCAACGAAAATGAATTAAAAAAACCAAAGTGGAACTTGAGATAGCGTAGTGATTGTGTCAATAAACTTCTCGGTCACCTCTCTCTATGCTGAGAGTACCTATTCTGATTAATTCGGTGTCGAGGCCGGTTTCATCCTAGCTTTGGACTTACAATCGGTAAGGAAGGAATTAAACATAATACAAATATATCGATTCATAAATTCACTGACTATAATGAAAACAATAATTTTCATTCAGAAAAACAAGGCCCGACCTTCAATTAACTACATATATGAGAAAAGGTCTGATAAGATTTTAATTATGTCAGTACATTCTGTGGTTACCTCTTTGTTTTAGGAGTGAGTAATTTGCGCGCCCGTTGCCGTCCTTGGATGTGGTAGCCGTTTCTCAGGCTCCCTCCCCGAGAAATAAGTTCTCACTCTCGATTACTTCTTTATCACGGCCGAAAACTGTATAGCTTTAGACTTACAGTCGATAAAGAAGGAATCAAATATATTACAAATATATCGAAACAAATTCACTGATTAAAATGAAAATAATAATTTTCATTCAGAATAAATAATAGTTTAAAAAAACTAAAAAAACACGCTTTTATTGCTAATTGAACTAAAAAGTAGAAAATAATTTTTAATTACAAGGTCGGACAATCAATCATAATTAATTACCTCAAACATTATAATAAAATTTAAGTTATTAACAAAATAATTCAAATCAAAGTAAAAAGCGTGGGGTGCTCGATATATTAAATATGACACAATCATTCTATTGGCAACTATCTATGAGAGAAAAGTTATAAAAATGAAGTAAAATGCACCCCACGCTTTTTACTTTGATTTGAATTATTTTTATTTTTATGAATGTGTAGTAGCAAGTATAGTGCGCTTTATTCAATATTAAATAGACAACTAATTTACCACGGTTAACGACAATGACGATTACATTTGTAACAACATAAAAAAAACACGAACACATTCGAAGTTTGCAAAAACCAAAAGATGATTTTAATTTAGCAGATTATACTGAAGTAATTACTATCACCTCAACTATTTCAAAATGTATTTTGTAATATGGCTGGTATTTATCGTTAACCTAAGGTTATAATTATGTATGTCATCTCCTGTTATAACATAAAACATTTTAACCAAGCTTCATTTCTATTTCAGGAGATTCTGGTAACGCATCCCTTCACACGGATTTCCAACTGGTCGTCGGGGAACACGTACTTCCACATGACCATCGGGAACCTCGTACGAGGCTCCAAGCTGCTGTGCGAGACCTCGCTCGGCTACAAGATGGACGATCTGCTAACGTCGTACATTTCCCTCATGCTCACCAATATGAATAAGCAGCGGTCAGTTCGAGTCAAATGATTACATTCAACTTAGACACTTGATAAGGAGCCAACTTAATGCGGATATCGATAGAAATCTCCACTACGCCTCCTTCACTCGACGTCACATTCAATGGACTGACAGGCGTTTAGGTATAGCCTAGCTTTATACTTATCTGTCTATTAGCCTTATGAACCTTAATAGGCAACCCATCATCTACACATTGTTAGATAAGACAATGATTACATGGCTTGGGTTAATTAATTAGCATATTTGATAAAAAGGTAACATAAAGGTTCTCTCTGTGGAGAAAAATCAGTTTTTAGCAGTCCTCAGAAGTACACTTCAAATAGCTGTAATCATTGATAACTCAGAATTCGTAATGTGATGTTTCTTTAACCTTCGGTTAATTATTTAGGTTCAAAGTTTGAATCACTCTTCCAATAAATGTAGGTATCATTGTTATATTCAATCTCAATATACAAGACAAGGGTATAAAGATACTATACTGTATAAGGTGATTGTGCATCGAATTTAATATACGAAGGCAGCATAGATACGGTAAATGTTCGAGAAATCGTTTGTAAAGTTTCAGTGGGAGTTAGACATAAGTTTCTTCGGTCTTAACGGAATATTCAGATGCTATAGGTGCTTGCTGTTTACTAGCGCAACGTGTGTCGCAAATCGAAACCAATCAAAGACTATATAAATATTAACAATAATTATTTTAAAGATATTCTGCATTTTGTATATTTTACATCACAATACACTTTTTAGTTTTGTTACGTACGATAATTTTATCATAACTTTTATTTTACTTTACAAACTGAATCATGGAACTGTTGTAAACTCCGTCCACAATGTAAAAATATCAAGGTATGTTCAAATGTATATTTATTTTTGATATAATCAATATTTCGTTAACGTTGAAGACAGAGTTTATTCAAATTATTGAGTACAAGGTTAATCGGTGTTAGTCATTGGGAAGGTAACGAAATTAATCTTTTTAGATCGCCTTTGTAAACTATTTATGATAATGATAAGCGTTTATCGCTACATTTATATGCATACATTAATTATTAAAATTGATTTTGTGAAATTATTATATTTAAACGTGTGTGTAATTTGTTTCTATTAGTGAAATGGAATCAAAATTGATACGGCTGCATTTGCGTGGATGATGATACATATCCACTCGCATTCTTAATTCAATGAAATCGCGATCTGTTGCAAATATTTATAATATTAAAATAACCGTTATTTTATACTTAAAGAATATAGCGGTTATCTAAATAATTTCTACTCGTTATTAAGTGCCTTATAATATTCTACTAACCATATCATTCATATGTAGTAAATTAAATTGTTTATAAATAACGCTAAGTATACCGCGGAACTTATAAATCGCGTGTTCTCTCTCAGTTAAACTGTTGATTTTTTTACATTAAAAGGTTGTCGAGGTCTCAATGTATATGGTAAATAGTATATTTATTTTATACCTTTATTTGAAATAGGAGGGTAGTTCAGTTATACTGTGAATTTATCGTACTGTTTCCAATGTATTTTCTGTTTTACATATTAATAGAGAAGCTAATTTTGTATGACTGTTTACATTTACTTCGCTTATTGTAAGATTTTATAGAATGTCAGTTAACGTGTCGGATGAATCACATTCATAATTAATATTTTAATAATATCTATATATTATGTTCACTCGTAATAAATAGATGGATATTTTTGTATGGTAGATATTAACGCTGATTGTATGAAGCCGTTTCCATCTGCATCACTATCGGCAATTCGATGTATTTATTAACGCGAGCTAAGTTATGTATAGTTGTACCAATGTTATGCCATTATTTCGGAGACAATATTATTTGTGTTATCGCTTTGGAGTCAAAAGTTGCATTTTGTGAGTGGTTGTAAACATGAGTCACAATGATTGTCTGTGTTTTTATTTACATCAAAACCTCTTTCAACCCATTAAGCCATTAAGTCATATCCGAGCAAATGCTATATGGAAAAAAATATCCGATATATGTTTCGTCGTCAGAATGCGGACATACCTTTCCTTTATTGGCTAGTTGACTTCTTTCTCTAAGGCTGGGATTTTTGTACATTTTAAATGTAACGGTGCTTTTTACATCATGCTCACGACGAAACTCGAAGAAAATTGTGAGTATCCGTTACAGGTAAAATATATGATGTCCGCGATAAAATAAGTTCAAAATGTGGGACTTTATATTGGGAAAAAAGTTGACGGATGATTTTTCGTAAAAAATTTTTTTTTACCATTACAACTTTTCTTACATGTTAGCTATGGTACGGTGGTACCCACAATCTTTTAATTTTTATGTAAACTGATATCATCTATAAAATTAAATTGTGCCAATTATTTACTACTAATTTTCAATTCCTAAGGAGCTAGTACCGAACGGGAGGTAACAATATCATCAATATCGAATCTACATTTATTTATTCGCTGTTTAGGGCATAGTTTCTATATTGAACTAGAATTATTAACCGAATCCGTACCCTCCTTAACCGTATCGCATATAACCGAGGCACCTGCAATTGTAATGTTAAATTTGACTAAAAATCTCGGCCCACATTCGAACAATTAAAGTAAAAGCGGGCTATTACAAAAACTTAATTAGAACAAACAAAAAATATATATCCGTAATAAAGTCGTGAGAGACTCCCACGGCAGCTCGCTTTATTGCAGCGCGAGGAATAATGATGCCTCCATTGTAGCGAACAGCAGGAAGTCATTTATCTAACATCAAGAATATTAGAGTTTTAAGCAATTTTATGTCGGATTTCTCATCCTAAACCTAATCCGAGCAATTTCGGATGTGGTGACCGCCGCCGCGTCGCCCTGTCTAATGTCATCCAACTCACTGTGGCAAATCACCATTCAATAGTGGCACGTCTAGATAATTCCACCATATTGCAAATGACCCTCTAATGATAGCGTGCGTGACAATAGAACTGTTGTTTTGCAATTATTGAAAATTTGCGGAAACCAACAGACCAAATAAGTAATAAATTCAAAAATACCATGACTTCTTCATTGTTAATACATCGTTTCAAACATCGGTCTTATGTCATTGTATATTATAAAAGTTAGCTGACTTAGCATATATTTGTAATCTAAAATATATTTCAATAAAGATCATTTTGATTCTAAAATATTGTTGATAAAATAAATGTAGGTACTTTTACATTACATCTATCAGATTCTCTCAAACTTATGAAGTGTCGCTATATAAAACTAAAGTACTGCGTGAATATGAACTCAACCGATAAAGTTTAGATGTTACACGGCCTTTAAAAGAGACGCTAACGATAATAATTTAATGAAAAAACAAATACTGTTGTAAAAATGCAACTTCTGACAACTGACAACTCCCGACAGCACGTAAAGTTTTTAACTTTGTCTAACACTTGCGTCTGATTGAGAGAAGCCAATTAACTACTTCTTCTTCTTCACGTGCCGTCTCCATCAAGGAGGTCAGCGACCATTTGTCGATACTTCTCTTTATCAGCAGTCATATGAACTAGCTTATCTGTGCTTTTAATCCGATACCTTAAAGAACTTAAACGTTGCCTACTGTTAAGCACTACTTGCGTGTACTTGTAAATTTATTTTTTACTGCCAAAACCCAAAAATCCCATAATACAGCGTTCAGATTTACAGGCTGCATTTACTGATTTGCACGATGGCAATTTTTTCCAAAACTCAAAGTCAACTAGGACAGCGGTAAGTTAGTAAAAGAATGTGGCTGATATAAAGAATGTGGCAGGCAAAACAACTCTTATTTTCTTATGTCAAGTATTTATTGCAAAATCAAGAACGTTCATTCAAAGAATTAAAATAGTTTAGGTCATTTTCGATTTCCTGGATATATGTATTTCGCTACGTCGAGAAGGACTATTACTAAGAGGGTGCGCTTTAAAAATAAGTTCCTATCTACCAAGTGAAAATGATTTTGACATATTCACTCTCATCATAAAAGCATTCATATTCTTAAGTTGACCACCGCCAGCAAGTTACCCAAGTCTTTTGTAATTAAAAATAAGAATTTAGAATCGTAATATTATATTACAATATTCATTGTTAATAAGATTTATTACTTTACCTATAGTCTATGTTAAAAAAAAAATTATAACCATTCATATAATTATTTCATTGATACAGATGGGGCTCTATCCAAGGACATGGGACTTCTTTGATTTTTATTAATAGAAAATATATATCTAGACACGGTATAATTTGCGTCACACAGGTGATTACGTTTACAACAATGATCTCTCATTCAACGCTAAAGGAAATAATCTTAATCGTCGCGAAGAATGATAATCTCGACGTTAAAATCACTCGCAGTGTGGACGGACGAAATTATACTTATTACTGTAATTAATATGACGGCATCCTGATGCAATGATCGGTGGTCACTGAAGTGAGATGAATGAAAGACATTAGGTAGGTACCAACGTGTAACAGACTCCATCTATTCCAGACATGTTAATATCTATGAATTGCGAATATTATGCTATTATTATTACCAGTTCGTCGGGTGCTGATCGAACAGGTCGAAACGAGGTAGTTACGTCTACGGTAGTTATTGGGTGTGCGAAATTGACGTCTTAGTCGTACGTGCATACTATTTACATCAACGTTAAGTTATATATGTACATACCGCCGCTGAAGTTTCTACACCAAGCCACGTCTTGATCGTACGTGCATACGATTAACGTTAAACTTGTACATACCGCAGCTGAAGTTTATACACCAAATGTTTTACTTTTAAATAAAATTGCTATATATTTTCAACACTGTTCTCGGTATATTTTATTTCATGATGATCGGAAACATTCTTTCAAACTTTGTTAAAGTGTTGTGTACATCAAGACTAGATACTTCTCTTGACACCGGTATATAAAACTCCCTGGTGTATTCTATACGTAGTATGTCTTAAGCAACCCAAACGCTCCTCCGATTAATTGTATCGACCCTCATAAATTTAAACGCATCTGTTAGTTGTGACTTACAACTGCTATAGCCCTATAGCCCACAATTCTTTCAGTTTAGTTAGATGAACATGCATTTTTTACAGTGTGCCCTAGCCACCGCGAAAACCCACAACACTTAACTGAGTTAATAAACACTTCAAACCAAAAACCGCTTTAGACTGCATGACGCTGTGGACAGGATTGTTAAATACATAACCAACATTGATTATGATTATCCTACAGCCGTGACAGAGTATTGCGAGTTCCCACGAGCAAAGATGACATGTAGGAAAACACGGGCACGCTGAACTTTTCTCACACTCTGCATATCTCGGCCCCATATATCAAGCCAGTGCAGAGTACAAAAAGCATAGACAATGATTCAATTGTGTGCACATATCTTTCTCACAGTCCTCACTACGATATAATCGGTCTATGGTTAATTAGTGCGGGTAAATGACCATCGCCGCTTCCGGATATGCTTCTTGTCACCGAAAGGACTTCTTATAACTACATTAAACTAACGTTAATATTGTAATAATATGTACAGCTCAAAGATCTCTCACTATCCACGACAAACCTTGTGTTGTGGTTTTACGGATAAGTTCTAACAATGTTCTGTAATATTACTTTTGTTTGATAATAAATAAAAACATAATTGCAATTAAAAAACGCTTTTACAGCTATTTCAACTGAATAATTGAATTTTAATTAAGAAATGTTTTAGCGGCACCTTATGTGACACTTTTATTACCCATCTGTTTTACTGCACATGATCTAAGATTATATAGATTCTTATTTCGTAGGTACGTGAGTACATATAAACTCTTGGTTTCGACTATAAATTTGAAGTTTGAAGCATATAAAAATGCTGGAAATTTTAATTTGTTTGTAGTTTCCCTTAATTAACCACTAGGATGTAGAAGATCCTACACATCTTTTGATATAACAATTAAAGTTTTTGCCATTCATGAATGAATGGTTATTACGTGGATATTATCACGTCAAAGTTTCTTTCAACGTCATCGATTCAGAGTTAATATCGACAGTCACGCTAGGGGAAGGATCAGACTATCGGATCCATTGTATTGGCAAATAAATGAAGTCATTAATAATTAAAAATACAATTAAATTCTAAAGGTCCAAATAATCAAGTAATTAATTAACCTATAAAATTATCGACGTGTATAAAAAAGGAAAACTATTTTTTAGAAAATAATATATTTCTTCAATAGAAATTAGCATTGTTTTACAAGTGTATATACTTTCAATCAATACATTCTTTGAAGTCAGTTTTAATTACATCATTGGTTTTTTTCTAACAGTTCTATGTAGATTCTGAAAAAACTGGAAATTCGAGAAAAATCTAGAGAGTACGATAGGTACCACATTTGCCGACCGTCTGTGGTATACTTATGTGGTTGAGCGCTGCTTGCAAAGCGCAGTGGGCTAAAACAACTGATCAGTCTCGGTTGCCTATGAGTTTCCATTATTCTTTGCATTTATAACATACGCGGCTCCTTACTTTTACGTGTTGATGGTTTAGCTTCCACTATTGGTATCAATTCTCCAGCACAGATTGGTTTTTGCCCTTCCACGAAGATCGTTATTTGACCGAAATTTTTCAGAACGGAAACAGGTATTGGTTTACAGGTATTGGAGCATTATCTACTGCACTGACGTCATGGAAGGATTTATGTTTAAAAACCATATTATAATTATTGTTTTCATAATCATGAACAAGCCAAACTCAAAGGTAAATGATGAAAAAAAATGAATAACCAATTTGGAACAGTTCCTATAGTTATAATTTTTAAATATATGTTTATAAATTTGAGAACAGTTTGTATTGAGACTAGAACATCTCATAGATAATAGAATAAGGATATAGGAAAATAAATATATTGTCATAGTCTGTTTGATTAGAATTTAGTAAAGTGACTAGTAATGGATTGGATTTGGTTCACACCTGTGACAATGAAGACGGGGAAAAACTATATCAATTTGACCACCAACGCCACATCGTGGTGATTAAAGGGCAATCGTCGATGTGACGCAAGTCACAGGACTACATTTAAACAAATCCTGTAAAGCGGACAAGTGTTCTATATTTGAAAATTTACCAACGGGTGAAACATCCATAGACAGATACGTTTTATATATTTAATTTAGGTTCTAGGTAAAATATTTCTTATCCGTTACCCCCTAAGACGTTTAGAATGATAAAATTTAATTAGACTATATCAAAAACATAACAGAAATGAAGATATACTGATATGGAATTAGTGATTAAGTATGAACTAGATTGTTGGTTTCAGTCACTCGATAACGTTGGACTTAAAATTCAACAACTCATTCCTTATGATGCAACCAAACTTAATGGCAGACAAAAATATATTTTGAATTTTTCATTTGTATGTAAAACTCACATTGCATCGAGTTTCCTAAATTCTGACTCCTGTCACGTGGATACGGTTAGTAAAGAGGTTGAATTCTAGTGTTGAATATTAAATATTATGTCAAATTTGAATGAAAAGCGCAATACTGGATATCATTATACGTACTATTTTCAGTTGAAGACGTAGCTATAATATATCTTATAGTAAGTATGATGACAATATATTTTATTTACTTATCATTTCACCAATGAAATAAACAAATTTGCATGGAATAGCATCAGAAAACCGCAAAGGTTTACATGACAAGCTACATGTTGCATACATCAGAAGAGTGCATGTACCTATATCATAGACACACGGTAGATAATCACATTTATCGTCATTAATCTGTATCGTTATGCTGGATGACCTTTAATAAATTAATTATGAAGTTCTTTCATTACATTGAATGAATGAACGAACGAATGAATGATGCAGGATATGGAAAATCCATGTCTGCAGTTTAAACGTGGTTAGATATCCGTTTTTGCAATATCGCATGTTTCGTTGCTGTTACTGATGGTGTAAGTAGTTTTTATTTCTCTCTGTGGCGTCAAGAGGGCGTCACTCATTACATAAAGCTAATTACACTGCAAAACTTCTTGGAAATCTAGTTTAACTTCATAATGACGTCACAATTGTGTAGAATTTTGTTCCTTGAAAATGACGATTGTAAAATCCAATTTCTAAATATAATTCCCAATAAGTAATTATATAAACGAAGGTAATCATAATTTTTCTCCCGTGCACGCACGTGTGTTTAGTTATTTAACAAAAAAATTAAGTTGTGATTTAGTCAAAGAAAAACTGTGAATCACTGAAGCAAATCTAACATTTTCTTACTATAATCATCCATGAAAAAAGCGATGTATGCAGGATAGAGGAACTAAACTTTTTTCCCATACAGATAAATCGTGTTGGACAATAGAAAAGTCATAGTAAATGGGGGCGTCGAGGCATTTGCATTTTAAATCCACTAAATCATGTAGCGAATTGTTTGTTCACATGTCATAAATATAACATTTATAAACCAAATCTCGGTTCGAACAATGGCTGATGCTATAAAGTTGTGATAATTACGCGAGGTGAGGGCAACGGCGCGGAACGGTATGTAGGGGAGACTCGTTATTATCATGTGAAGACTTTTTGAAGACGTTCCCACACTCTCAGCATTGATTTCCCGATTAACTCTGATTCATAATCAGCTAATTACACTTGACCCACCAGTTTCAATTTAATTAAAGCGCAGTTCAAATGGCGTCTCGCTGAAAAACGACAAACGATGTGGGAGTTGTTTTTCTGTGCCGTGTTTGATGCGCGCACCGTCGCTGTGATAATTGTTGATTTTAACATACACAGCGATTGCAATGAATTTGAATCGCGTGACGTTCAAGGAGTCGTGAATAAAAAGCTTCGTTATCTAAATTCAGTTTTATTAAAATATTCATGTCTTCGAATGACTGCTCCATAACACGGGCTCTCGTTGTACAGCGGTATACACACTGTAAATATTACTGTACAACAGTCATTCCTCAAATATGATCATTTCACGTAGAAACACCAAATGTAAAACCATAAAAATGCACGGTTGAAGTTATTCAACCAATAAAGTCTCTTTTCATACAAATTGACAACGTTCTTCGATCTAACGTTAGATAATACTAATTTCATCTTAATACTGTAGCTACCATATTTATATATCGGCAATTCCGTTACCATCATTTTGTAATTCTTCTACAAAAATATTAATTTTTTGTACTTCTTATTACACTTCCCATGTGGAATGTTCGAAAATCACACTTATAAATACACATCGATTAGTATTTCCAAACTGTAAACCTTGTACAAAATTATATTCGCGTAAAATAAATAAAATTTCAAATGATGCTTTATCTAAAATTATACATGTATAACATAGTGTACAATGGACTAAGCCTATACTTATCTATGTTGTTCGTTAGAATCTCGGCAAATATACATACGTACGTAGTACGTACGGTGACAGCCGCCGCGAACACCGCGAAGACGCGTCACCGGGGCCGGAACGCTACGCTTGCACTGTGCTTCTTCAAATAAAAAAACATATCGCAATACCCCCAACATTGCTAAACATTTGTAATAGTAAAACTCAAAATGCCATAATTAATAATAAATATCATTTTTTCGTGCAACATATACCAACAGTAAGCCGGGGATTTGTCATGATCGAACCAGAGACGTCTGATGATGTCTGATTTTATCTTAATGCTGATTATCTCAAAGTATAGGTACATCCAGGATGCTTTAGTCAACTCGGGTAGATCTGAGTTACGTGACAACATTGACAACTCATTACGTCTTTGTAGTAAAGAAAACTATGATTAAATAATAATAATCCATTGACTTCTATCTAAAATCCGACAGAGTCGTGAGAATCTCGATTTACTGTAACTGTGTGAGGACGAAAAACAAAAGTTATTTAACATTTTTTAAGTTACCGATTGTGTGAAAAAATTATCGTTAAAATTATTTCTATAATTTTGTATACGTTTGTGTGAAGAATGCAAGTGCTAGCTAGCGTGGATGCTCATATCGCTTACCGCCGCTTATAACTCCTATCGAAACCAATTCAAAATTAAGATAATACATACAAATATATTACAAAATCAAGCAACATTAATCTCACGAAACATTCAAACGACAAAAATTACATGAACATTTTTGAGAATTGATTTAAAATTATCGAAACCAACATTTATCATAATAATTATACTGAAATGAAAGTTGCATGATAATGCACGATGACTCGTCATAGATTACAGCTATTTGGCCCCAAATAAACAAATATCAGAGCAGAGAGATCATCTATTTGCGCGAAAGGTTCGATTACAATTACAGTTTTAAATGGGCGCGTATTAAATGCCAGTATAGGAACAATTTTCCTGACACGTGAATACATATTTACCTTCTTAATAATAATACACTCTTAGACAGAGAAAATGAAATATACATTTAAAATTTTCAAAGTTCCTTATAAACAGGAGGTTGAAATTATCATTTCGATACATCAATATATACTTTGATTTTAAAAGTAATGTATAATTAAAATAGTTATGTTGAGATATCAGTCCTTTATGTCTATTCTGTGTAAAAAAACTGTTATTATGAACCTATTATAAACTATTTTATACGATTTTGGTGTCATAATCTCGACAATAAACGTAATTATATAGAATCAATATAATTTTAGGCACCAAACTCACGAAGTTTCATAAATAAAAACACGTTTCGCTTTGCGAATGTCGTATTATTTCAAAAACGAAGCGTTCTCGACATTTAAATCTTTCTATAGCCTATTTATTATAACAAAACCCTATTACGCTAACATAGTTCCGGAGTAGTTCAATATAATTAATGGTTCATAAAGAAATCCAACGAGATATAGAAGTGTGTACATTGAATTATCGCTACATTAAACATTGTTAGTGCGCGGCTACCCTAATGACGTCACAAAGAGTTACAATTTTAGTATCGACCTTATAACAACATTTCGATACCAGCATGAAAGGGTCGTGTTATAATAAGCAGGCGTCAGGCACAATCGAATCAACACAAGTGTCAAATCACTCACCGCTCTCTTCGTATAGTACAACGTTCGGCTTCTAACACTGTACAGTTCATCTTTGGATACTGGGTTGTATAATACAAGGCGAGGGGGCGACGGGTTCACATCACTGCAGACTGTGGTCTAGGTCCAGCCTGCAGACTGTGGGCTATTGTAGGGAGTTGTGGTGCGCGTCGTGGTGCCAGGGCGCGGCGGGCTCGGGCCGCATGACGTCATCCACGGGGGGACACACGGGCCGCGGGCCCGGCTCCGGCGTGTACGTGAACGTGAGGCCCGTCGCGTATATGATCCCGTCGTTCCTCACCAGGGACACGGGTACCTGAAGTGTTAAAACGGTACTTTTACACGAGGTTCGTTGTTAATTTGACAACATCATCATGGTAAAGGGCATTGATACCAGTCACTGTTCCAAGTTATAAGTAATTATGAAGATAAAACAATATTTTAACTCTAAACCAACCCAAGGAACAAGCGTATAAAACTAAAAAACCGAAATTAACTATCGAAGCTGGTTATAAGGATTCATATTGTTATGTTATGTAACTTCTGTATTGAGCTCCCAAATTTATAGAAAGAGACTAAACAAGCAACTAGCACTATATTTATTCCTAGCGCTCCCGATATTGTTGTAAAGCAATCGTACATGACATTAAATGGCTTAAGTAATACGTCATAAATGACACCTTGCAATTATGTATAAATTGCCGCAGCATGTGGTGTAGTTGCAACCTCTTCCTGTGGAATGCATCCGGTAAATACAAGGAAGCACGCAATCCATCCATATTCATCACCTGTTATTAAGTACATATATCTATAACATCCTCACCTGCGTGGGCTGCCGGACCCACAGCCACTGTCCCCTGAATTGCGATATGTCCGGCACTACGCACAGCATCGACTCCGCACATCGATACATGGTTTCTGCCTCGACGTCGCCAAACCACACCTGCAGCGATGGCGTGAAGTTGTCCCCGGCGAGTTCCAACATGGCTACGTCACCTCCGCCGTTCAGGTTCAGTGAGTGGACTAGAGGCACTGGTGTCACTGGTGACCTGTTGGCAATCGTGACGATGCAGTCTGAATGCTGGGTTAGAATCATGCACACATCTCTAATTCATAAAAATTATGTGTATATAAGCACTTAATTATCATAAGCTTCTGTGAACAAACTCATGAGGAAACCTTAATAACCGAAAGTTCTCGATAATTTTTCGAAGGTATGTGAAATCTGTTAATTCGCACTTTACCAGTGTACTGGACGTCTTTACCCTTATATTCTGAGAGGAGACACGATCAAAGCAGTAGTACAGTTATGAATTGCGAAGGCAGGAAACCTTCGTGTCGAGCAACGTATGGGTAATGCCTTTAGAGTTGAGAGATTTGTATGGGTAGCGACGACGAACCATCCCTGTACAGTTTAAAAGACCACACCACCTTCGCCTGTTAGTAGAAGTGTGGTTTTGGCGTCTACTACAAGTTTAGCCTTAATGGAAGCGTACTAAGTACTTTTAAAACCCACGTTGCCCACTAACTCCACCTTATACTGGCATTGTACTTTAGCAATATTGTCTATCTTGCTCTGGAGTCTAAAAAATAGAGATCTTTTAAATTGTAACCTCGTTATATATCTATGATTCAGACCAAAACGCAAAGCTACAGTGCAAAAATAGATAATGCGAGGTCCGATAACAATTGTTTTTGCATCTGGCGAAATTTATCAGCCTCGTATAAAGATAAAAATCAAATCAAGAACAACGGATATAAACGATCGTTAATACGACGATAACTTAAAAACAATACGGTGTATTTGATACTGTATGTTCCTGTCCGGAAAGATAATGATAACAAAAGTAACAACTCATACATATGTCTGAATACGGGCTTGCAGAGCAAACGGCAACAAACATCCGATACATCTGGGATGTATTGTTACATACGGAGTGGTAGTATCGGCCGATTCACCATTTTACAAAAGCTCGAAGTCACGCAGCATACTTTACTTGGTGTGCTTAACAAATCCGCAATAACGAAATACGTAAATCAAAACTATTCGCGGCACAGCTAGCGGAAATAAATAGTTCGTTGAAGTGTTAATAGCACAAGTTTTAAGGACTATTAACTTCGAGGAGAAATATCCCGAACCGCAAGCATACCGTGTTAAAATGAGACCAGGATGTCTTCGCCTAGATACGGATACACGTCGGATGCAAAAATATTTGCACCGATTTTGGAAGTAATTGTCCAGAAAAAACCTCAAAGGACTGATGGACGGATGGATTAAACAATGATTTTAAAACTGGAATGAATTTTCTCCAATGTGTTCTTGACATGTACAACGAAAACCCATATCGATGTTATGCATATTTCGGGTCGTGTGTTTAAGGGTGTTAATTTCAGCGTGTGCGCAACGCAATCTGGCGTCTCAGATCTAACGAGATATCATCGCAAACAGCGTGAAAATACGACCTGTTTAAGTGTTCATATCATCACGAGAGTATTAAAGAGTTATTTAGTCTGAGTTTTTTCTTATTTGGTTTGATAGCAGCAACTTTGAACCACAAGTACTATTTTAACTGGAAAATGATAGTTTCGTGCAGAATTGTAGTTGAAACTCCAACTTGCGTTGTCCTACTGACAGTAGCGGCTTTAAATATTTTCGTCTCAGTTATAAGAAGTAGCGATTCGCCTATAATTGACTTTTAATAGAATTGCTTTGCTTGAGATTGGACATAGATATCTGGTTAGGAAAGATATAGGTCTAGTAGAGGTTTAAACATAACACTTATTGTTATGGAGGCGGCATGCTTTAGACCCAAATTCCAAAAATAAGACCAGGTTCATTTGTAACAAAAGAGAAAGTTGATAATTTACCATAAAACAAGATATATCTACATATATACAAATCAATCAAGTGTTTCAGAGGTGGAATAAATAATTTACAATTGGGATTTTATTAAGGTATTAACATACAATTCCTTGTAATCTATGTATATGAATATTATGAGTGCAATTTTTGTGTATGCATAAGGCAACCTACGGAACCGCGGGATCTATTTGAAAAATTATTTTACTATTTGAAAGGTATTTATATCCGAATAAACATAGGCTGTATTGTAAAAACAAATTCACTGTCGCTCTTCCTGAGGGCAATAATCTTAAAAAATTAATAACAATGAGGATTTGATTATTGTTTGTAAACGTAAAAATCAAGTTTCTCGAACCGATACGAGGACAGATTACTCGTATACAATTAAAAAAAATCAAAAACTGTTGTTTCATTAACAACGGAGACATGGTTGTATAGACATATCAAAATTTGTGCAGACGTCAAAAATGGATTTTATGTTTTTAAAGAATGAAACCTACAAAATTTAAATTCGGAATTAATATTAGCTTGAATAAACAAAAACTATGGAGAAGTTGTTTTTTAAAGAAAATAGTGACCCACAGGGATTTTTGACACTGTCGAAAAAATATTTCATATTTTAAGGAAATAAAACCAATAGAGTTGAAATTTCAATTTAATAGAATAGTTTTTGAGCAACAGATTTCTTGATTTAATATTCAATATAATTCCCACCGGAACAGGAGATCGATGTTCTTAATTAATTACACACGATACTTTAAGTATGTACATGTATACACCATGTACAGATTTTTTTCATTGTCAATGTTTTATTATATGTATAGATAAATTGCTATTAATGGGAAATTGAGAACACTCTAATTTTATCGACTTCAATTAATGAATCGATTATGAATTTATCATAACAAAGTCTTAATATGCAACTTTATAAACTAAAAAAATATATAAGAAAAATGTTCTTAGTTATGTTATGAGTACCTAGTTGGTGGCGATTGCCGTGTAAAAAATAAACAATCTTTCATAAAATATTTGAAAAAATAAGATAATTTTGAGAGCCATATTGTATGCTCGGAAATTTTCATGATTTAGGCTTACTGAAGATTGGCCATATAAAATAATGGCGAAAAATTTTGTTAAAGGACACCACGCGGGCGCAGCCGCGGGTAACAGCTAGTTTTAGTTAAAATAATATATCTAATAATATAATACATAGTGTATACTTAGGTATTTGTTCGGTTATCTGCAAGATGACATTGGATCTCATTACCGTGCATGTGCATTTGCTTTACTTTAAGGGTTCTCTATACCAAATGCAGAGACTAGTCGATGAAGACTTATCTGCATGTGATATATGAAACTCCAAAACTGCAGAAAACAGAACTGCATGGTAATAAGATTGAATACGGTCTTTGTGGAAAACTGAAGAAATATTTGCACAGCTAAACAATCAAGGGTGTCACGAACAGTGGTACACACTGCGTCCCGTTTACGTGTCATTACGCACTTGACGACCCTGCGGTCGCGTCCGCGCCGCCCGAATGGGATTCGGTGGGAAAACAAAACTGGTGTACACATTACCGGGAATCTTTAAAATGTTCATGAGTTTTAGATTACGTCAAACAGCGAACGAACTTTTTCAGATGTTCAATGTGATATGACTTGTATTAATATTATTAAATATAAAAAATACTAATAATCGTGTATGATTTAACTCCTCGGGCTTGAATTCAACACCGTATAAAATATTTACATGTTTACCGTGCATTTAATGTCTACACACGGAACATTTGTAGATAAAAATATACCTCTTTAGATTTCTACAAAATTTTCTTATAATGTATTAATTAAATTCAGTTTTTAATTAAATACGTACTTTCATGTTATTCAACTGATACAGTCACATAGATTTCGACCTTTGTTGTGGCGGAAAAAAAAATGCAAATTTGAGACATGAAAATACTACAAAAAGACCCGAAACAAATTATATTCTTGATATAATGTTATAAAATCATTCATATGTTTTGTTTGTTTTAACGGATTTTTTTTATTACGTATAATATTGCGGAATCATAGGTATAAGAGTATCATTCGTGTACTGACACATAGATGATCAGAGTGCGTGTTTTCACCAACAGATTAACAGCTAGAATCCTAGTTTCACAATTATCGAAGTCGGTTGCCCGAGGAGACCAGTACATATTTATGTACTATAAAACTAAAATTTTCAATCGTTACCTACATGGAGTTATTATTAAGTCACTGAACTGGCAATGGCTTTTGTTATTAAAAAATAAAGGAAAAAAATAACTTTTTGTTTTCTTTTTACACTACTTCTTCAAGCTTACCAATAATGTTCCAAACACGCCCCAATAATGAGCTCAATGGATCGTGTAGTGCCCTGAACATGATAGCCAAAGTGAGGCTGATTTTCATATAAACATATAGATTTGGCACGAAATCAGACTGAATTTATAACCTAGTGCACACAACATCTCGTGCAAGTGTGTAAATTGCAAGCATTAACATGCATTTACAGATTAACACTTAGCGCACGCCCCTTGTCCCGCAATTAGGTGCCGCTACACTGGGGGGTTCACGCTTTGACAACTGTGAGAAGCGCATCCTCACATCTGACGTGTTTAAATATCAACATCTGTTTGATAAATATAAAAGATGAATAATGCATACGATTATATTGGTAGTCACTAAAAACTGATCAGCCTCATTATAATTCCAATCGGTAGCAGTTCATTTTATTGTTCAGTTTAGTCAGTTAACAGTTGATTTTCAGTTTTTAAAGCTGGAGTCCAGCGCTAGAAATTGCGGTTCGCTGACTTTGGAATATTTATCCTGATGGTTAAAATAAAAGGGCTATAAAATGGTTTCAATTGTAAATTTCATAAAATGTTTAAATTTCAGTATGTTGATATAAATAAACAATTGATATCCAGGGATACACACGACAACCGTTCTCCGTCATTCTTTGAGAATAAGATGAAATTATTCTAAAATTTTTAAACCTCTTTGCAATCCGACAAAATAAATGGAAACAAAAAGGCAGCAATTGTAACCTAAAAATCCAAATTACCTGGAGAGTTTTTAATAATGCGACCAATAAAGTCCGTCATCTTAAATATTAAATTATAATTAATGGTAATAAAATCACATCTGGCAAAAAATATGGAATACGTCTCGGAAATGTATCCCCAAATATATCAGTCAGGTTAACCAACTCACTTCACCCCCAAAATATACTCCTTTAAGTGTAATCGTTGCAGAATGTAGTGTTTTATTTAAATTTAAACCTGCTACTTATACCTCAAAACAGTTCGCACTCTCTGGACACTGAAGATTGACGAGGTGACTGTTTAAATTATAAATAATATATCCAAATGTTTAGCTCCATATTTAGCTGCAATTTTTAGTAAATTAATACTTTTGTTTAATTTCCCCATTTTACGGGATTCGTAAAATCATAGTTCGTTTGATATATAATGATGGTTAATAATTACAGAGTAGCTCCAATTCCAAAAACACTCAATACGACTATTACTAAATGATTTCATTGCCACGAAAATATTTTAATAAATCTAAAGTTAACTGTTTCACCATTTAAATAGCAATAACAAGTTCCACCCTGATCAATACGCGTTTACTAAAAGTTTTAGTACAACGGAATGCCATATAAACTTTTATCATTAATATTGAATACAAACAGAAATGACGATATGATTAATGCTCACTCTCATGTATAAAGTTGGGTTACTATAAATAAATTTTAAGAGCATTTGATGACATTTAAATGCCATAAAAAACGAAGAGATGAAAGCGGCTCCCTCTAACCTGGAGCGGAAGCCAATTGTCCCTGCCTGTGGTGCACCCTGCTGAATGACGAGACTATGGCGAACCCATTGGAGGTCGCTGGGCTCTGTACCACCCATTTTAAACCTTATATGGCGGTAGGGCTTTTATTGCCAGCCTGCCTAGTTTATATCCTTCTTCAAAAATCGACCGTGAAAAGTTTCATACGTGTTCCGGTCGCAGGGTCGAAGAGCGAGTAATAATATAGGTCCCCGGCTTCGTTTTCCATCGGCAACGCGTCGGTAAAGTGTTTAGTGTTACTTAAAACGCACGGGCGATTTTGACCGCTTACAATCAGGTGGCTTTACTGCTCGTTTGTCGACTAGTTACGTAAAAAAATATGTTAAAGTTTTTACACGAAATCAAAAATGAAAAAAAAAAATTATGGAACAATCAAGTTTGTTGGGTGTCGCGAATCGCTGATAACTGAGTGTTAACAGTCTACAGACGTAGAAACAATTATGTATATTTCTTCAATTTAAAGCGGCTAACATCGAGTCAACATACGTATTGCAGAAATGAGCAAATAGAGCTATAAGAGTACATAAAATAAAATTACGAGTGTCTGCTAGAAAATTAAATTAAGTGGTTGCACATACGTTGCTTGTCAATACATTTATAGAAAAATTACATTTATACGAAAAAATTGTTTATGTCAAAAAATCAAACAAAAATTTTTTATGCAAGTTGGTTACGTCTTCGCAACACTTAGGTAAGCTGTAGCGATCTTTTATGAGGCTCGGTGTATGTTTTAGCAAATGAATCACTAAGTCGATACGTGGTTAAACAACTGGAATATTAAATCTTAGTGAGAAAGCACAGTTTGGACGGATAATATACTATAAACGGATACATTGATGTATAACACAAGGACAAGGGCACTTGGAAATAATAGCGCTGTAATCGGTTCCGCGAAGTTAGAAACGCTGTTGAATTATATATGTATTGGTTTAAAAGCTGTATTGAGGAGTTTTTTTCGCTGTTCCTTACCCAATCAATCAATAATCAATCAATATTTTCGTTACGGTGTGCATTCGATTTGCATATGTGTAGAAGAAAATACTTAAGCTAATAGATATTTCAGTAATACAATTTGACTTAAAAGTTAATATTTTCAGACTGACTGGCTCAAAGAATAAACCCGCGGAGACTATAGATTATAGATTTGACAAACATATAAACTGAAGTCTTATTAATATTGGATTAAACCTTGTACAAGTAATTTACTAGTAATTTTATTGACTATTGACAAAAATCTTCACAGGGATCTTGACTGAGATAAAAAGCAGGGAAGTCATGGAGCTCCGTAACCGTAAACGAAATTATCGGATATCCGAAATAAAATATATCCGTTATCGAATCCGATAAAAAAGTTTCGGATAATTTCGGATAGCGGCCGAGTCTAAATAAAATAATATGTTGTGACAGATTTTCGCGGTCCGAGCCGGTACACTAGCTGCGTCATTTGAAATTTCAGACAGATTTTATTTTTTAAGTTTTGAGGCTATATTATATTTTCTGTGATTATATATTACATAATAACTAGAAATTAATTCAAACTGTTACCTTGTACTTAGTCTGGCCATAAATACTGTTACAATTAAAAATAAACAAAATATTACTTTTGAAATTGGAATCTGGCATTTTCATACGATTGTTCATTGTGTTTTCTTATTTTCGCGCCAATATATTGTAAAATATTTTCTGATATTAAAATGGAGTGGGGTGATAAAGAGAATCGAATCGCTGTGACTGCATTACATTAAGTAGATAGGGAGCCAAATACAATATTTAAAATCCTCCATATGCTTGGTATTAGTCAAATGTTTGTGTACCGGGCTATTGGTAGGTGCAATGAAACCTCCTCTGTTTGTGACAGAAAAAGATCTGGCCGTTCACGTAGTGTTCGTACGAAAAAAGCGATCAAAGCAGTAATGGAAAGAATTCGAGGAAATCCTGTCCGAAATCAAAGGATTTTATCTCGGGAAATAAACATAACACCTAGAACCATGTCGCGTATTTTAAAAGATGACTTAGGATTTGCAGCCTATAAGAGACGCATTGGTCATTTCTTAACTGATAATTTAAAAATTAATAGGGTGGTAAAATCAAAACAACTACTTAAGTGGTACGCAAAGGGAGGTCACAGAAAAATGTTGTTTACGGACGAGAAATTTTTTACAATTGAGCAATATTTTAACAAAGAAAATGACCGTATTTATGCTGAAAGCTCTAAAGATGCTTCCCAATTAGTTAACAGAGTACAACGTGGGCATTATCCGACTTCAGTGATGGTTTGGTGGGGTGTTAGCTATGAAGGAGGAGTGACTGAGTCATATTTTTGTGAAAAAGGTATCAAAACATCGGCACAAGTGTATCAAGATACCATTCTTGAGAAGGTAGTTAAGCCCCTTAACAAAACCACGTTCAATAACCAAGAATGGTCGTTTCAGCAAGATTCGGCGCTGGGTCATAAAGATCAATCCACCCAATCTTGGTTAGAAACGAACGTTCCCGACTTCACCAGAGCTGAAGACTGGCCGTCATCTAGTCCTAATCTTAATCCAATGGATTATGATTTATGGTCAGTTTTAGAGTAAGGCTTACTCTAAACGCCATGATAATTTGGAGTCCCTACAATCCATACGATTGGCAATGAAGAATACTTTCATAGAAAGAATGCGTGCTGCTATTGATAACTGGCCTCAACGTTTAAAGGACTGTATTGCAGCCAATGAGACCACTTCGAATAAGCTTTATATATTTTTAATGGTTTTATATTAATGTATTAAACTAACACAATGTAATAGTAATAAATGTTACGTACAATAAAAAAAAATTGTTTTTCTATGTTGTAAATTATCTAATATCCGTAACCGAAATTATCCGCATCTAAAAATTTAATATCCGTGACCGTAACCGAAACCGGTAAAATATTATGCATAAATCCGTTACCGTATCCAGATCCGAAATCTTATATCCATAAAACATCCTAAAAAAACAGTAACCATCATATGTTATGAAATTGTAATTAGGTCGTGTCGGAATACGACTTCGATATGATGTATAAAAGAAGGTCTCCATAATTATGTCTGATCGCGGGTGATAAACTACTGCACAGATTTTCATACGTCTTATATAAAAATATGATGAGTGATCGACAAAGGTGTGAATTTCTGGTAAACACAAAAATTATAAGCCATCTGATTGAGAAACGATGGTTCTGGGTACACTTATTCTTTAAACGTAAGGGTTGTTTCCCGAATCAAAACGAGGGCGGGTTAAGGACCATTGTACAATTGTAATGAGGCTTTTTCTATATAAGACGGTAATTATATACATTATGCTTAGATAATGGAGGAGGGATTGCTCCTAACACCAATAATTAATTTTTTTATATTCTTCTTTGTCCAAATATCTCTCAAAAACAACTGAAATGAATTTAATGATGTTTTTGATGTTGGGTTAAGTAGTGTAATAGATATGTTTCCTTATTGCAGCATCATTCACTCATACAATAAAGACTCGACAGAGTATTCTAAATTCTTGCGAACACAATTTTTCAAGCCAGATATTTTTTGGTAACAAAAATGTAATACACACTATATACTTTGAAACAACATTTGAATAAGTCAATAGAGTGGCATCACTATATTGGTATACAAATTGGACCACAATACACACATTACCATGTGTATAATTAGCTAAATTGTTGGATATTTTCCAAGAAAACATTGGATCAAACATTACCGCGGTGTCTATTACATACTACTATACATTAAATCTCAATAAATTATAAAACTTCAATGAAAATATTGGTTGTTCTGAAGAAGCACTGTGGGTTTGCAATTAATATCACTATAATATTTAGACAAATTCTATTTAAGAACTTTTTATTTTGAATACATATTATTTTATATTTCTGTTATAAAGAAGTGGCCTAAGTAGTATTACTACTTAGAACATTATACATGCTTATGACCATTAGTAAATAATAAAGTATTTTTACCTGACAGGTCCCATTCCTTCATAAAATTGGTATTCAGCCTTATCAGTAGATATGATTGTCCAACAAGCACCATCATTGATCATTTCTTTATTTGGTTCTTTTGGACATGGAGTTGCTTGGAACTGGATGATCCTCTCTTGTGACAGGCACAGGTACATTCTTTCTGTGTCCTTCATGTAGAATGCACATTTGTGGAGCTGAGACACTGGGTCGTCTGCTTCCAATAATGCCATCTGTTTATCCACCTTCAAAATGGACACAAACATTAGAATCGCATAGTTGTCATGTTTTATCTACAATACTATTATTGTGATGGTTGCAAGAATTATATTTTTAAACTGGGCTTTAAATTATTAGTTCATTTTTAATTTCAACATTGTTTTGATTATATACCATTTATTTAAATGAAAAAATTATTTGTAAAATTTCCATAGTAAACTATTTCAGTGCAATTCATGAAACATTAAATATTTATATTTTATAATTTGTTTAGTATGACTTCTCCAGGTGAAAAATTAAGAGTTTACATATTGCATATTTTTTACATACATACAGTACAAATTATATACCTTTCTTATGATGAGTCGTGGCAATGCCATCCCTGTGACAGAGCATACCAGCTTGACTGTAGACCCATAATGCACATATCCATCTCTCACAGCAAACTCTTCTGACTCACTCTCATTATCATCCAGCAAATGAATTGTAAACGCTCCCCATTGTGTCGAGGAGGCATGAAAGTTTCCATTCTCTACGTGAAGGTATCTGGTGGAAACAGTCTGTGACCTCAGTCTATTGAATAAAGCTACCTTGGTGCCACTAGCTATGCACAAGTCAGCATTCTTTAGGGACTGTTTCTTTTTTGAAGGCTTTGATATTACCTTTATTCTCTTACTATTGAAGATACCAATATCATGTCCATTGCCATAGAACATCTTGACAGAGAGCATGAAGTGTTTCCTCTTGTCTGAATCTGATATGTACAGGGTCTTGGCAGCACAGTACTGCTTGCCGTTGTTGAGGTCCAGCTGCTGCATGTCCTGATCGGAGTTGCCGATGCCGATGAAGGCGCATAGCTGTGCCGCCTGCTCCGTTTCACCCTCCCGCAACATGCGCTCGCGTCGCAGTCGCCATCCATCCCCAAATAGGTATATGCAGGGAGGCGGACAGAAGAACCTCTTTTCATTTCCATATGACTTCTGGGCTACTTTCGCATGCAGGATCACGACTACCATATCAGAGCGATCGCGCAAGTATCGCTCCATGGCTTCGCGTGTGAGGCGGCGTTCCTCGGGGCGGTAGGCGCCGGCGCCCGGGCCCGCGGCGCTGGCGTAGCGCGGGAACAGCGCGCCGTGCTGTGGAGGCGGCGACGGTGGACCCTGCGCCATGCCCCCGGCGCCCGCGCCGTACTGATGCGGCATGCTCGCCACGGCTCGCTCTCACCTCGCCTGCCACTTCATTACGAATCGATTCAAAAATTGACCGCATATGGCACCGTTCCCATGACCCTATCTACGGCGGGCGCCCGGCCTGCCTCCGCAAGACATCGTGCGAAGGGGATTCTTGTCACCAGTGGCGTCCCTCGTTATCGTCCCTATTTTGACACTATGTAAAATTGTTCGATTGATACGCTCTTTTCAATTTCAAATTTAGCGATCAATACACTTTTATACTATGTACGATACCATAAATAAATAATTACGATAGGAAGTTTATCACACATTTCATTCAAAAACACCTGTTCGATGGTATTATTTTCAGACAGTTTAGCCAACATTCCCCGGCTCGTTGTTTATTATTTACAGATGACAAACACAACTTATCCTATTAGATTGCTTGACGCAAACGATATTATAAAAATATTAAATATAAAAACTGATAAAAAATTACGTACAAGACTTATTTTAATTGTACAACACACGACAACGCTAGAATTACGAACTGTCAAGACAACCCATAGACACAGAGCAGTGTGTAAGCGTGTTGTCGATTACACGGGCGCGAATGAAATCGAGTGACATGAGGTCGAAATACTACAGCCAGCGCGCCGAGTCGCCGACTGACAGACAGACAGCCGGTCATAGGATGTGGGGTTACGTACGGGGCGTGAGAAAATAAAGTGTGGGAAAGAGTGGGCGTCGCGGTCGGAGTAGTAAAACATTTGATATTGTATGTAGTGAACCGAATACACGAATGCGCCAGTAGCAGCCAGCATTTCGTACTGTTGTTGTGTGCGTGATAAATAAAGTGGAGTTCACAGAGCGAAATAGTTGCGATGTGTGAGGAAGAGACCGACGATTGACCGGAGATCTCGTGGGAAACGACCTTTATTATGTACACTGATATGTACATTAGTAAAACAAAAAATTTGATCTGGAATTTAATCACACGCGATGGGAGTTACTGGACTGTGGAGGTTGATTGAGCCTGCGGGCAAGCCGGTCCCTGTCGAATCTTTAGAAAATAAAGTCTTAGCAGTCGGTAGGCCAGTGTTTCATTTATATCGGAAGTATATTTAATACTGTACATATTAATTAACATAAAGTAACAAAACAATATCTTCTTAACAGATATTTCAATATGGTTGCATCAGGTTGTGAAAGGATATCAAGATGCAAAAGGTGCTCCTCTACCAAACGCTCATCTTATGGGATTGTTCCAACGGCTCTGCAAGTTACTCTATTTTAGAATCAAACCTGTTTTTGTCTTTGATGGTGGATTTCCTGAATTGAAAAAAGAAACCATTGTAAGTTAATAGTACAAATCCATTGTACAACATGAAATGGAATACAAAAATATTAATTAATAACTTCACCATTTTCACTAGGCAAAGCGTCAAGACAACAAAACTAAATACAACTCTGAATCAGAACGCCTGAAAAGAGAAATTGCTTTATTACTTGGCAAAAAAACTGCTATTGGATCCCTGTTGGGTACTCAAATTTCTCCAAAAAAAGTTAGAAATATACAATCTGATAATGAAGATATTTTTAAACTACCTGCATTACCAGAAAAAGAAGAAGAAAGTGAAACAGAGTATGTTCATTTTTTTTTATTTAAATAGATTTATATTGATTTAAAAAAATAATTTTATCAGTCTATTTTCAGTTCTGAAGATGAGAAAAACTCTAGCACTTCTACAGTAGATTTGCATTCTCTTGATATTGAATCTGATGGATTCAAAAACATGCCTTTGAAAGAAAAATATGACTTATTGGTGGAACTCAAAGATACAAGAAAAATGAATTCATGGGGTAAACTTCATACTTTACCAAAAAAGAGTGACAATTTTTCAGATTTTCAGGTGAGTCTAAACTGATATTGTCTGAATAATGATAAAACCTACATTAAAAAAAAACAATAATCATCATTTATTCTTGAATATAGATGCAGAGATTACTAAAGAGAAGAAAAGTGCAGGAGTGCCTTCAAGAAACTGAAAAGGAGATGGGTGATGTTGGAATGTCTTTAAATGAACTGGAATCATTACTTAATGAAGAAGGTATTGATACGAAAATTGAGAAATTGCCCACACGTCGTATTGCTTCCGATAACACAACGCGGTATTTACTTATAAATAATGTACAGGAGGCATTAGCAGACGCCAAAAAGAGAAAAGAGGCTGAGTCGTCTAAAGCTAAAGCAGAAGTTTTTACAGATACACAAGAAACTACTTTAGATGATGATTTGCAAAAGGCAATAAAAATGTCTTTAGAATATGAGGGCGAATCGAGTAGTACACAAGATGAACCAAAGTTAATTGAAAGAAATGAATTAGATGAGGATTTGGATGCAGCTATCAAAATGTCTTTAGAACGTACTGACGAGCCAAACACTAGTGCTTCTAAAACCGATGATTCTTGGACTTCATACAAGTCTGATACAGATTGTCCTGATATTGGTAGTGATTCTGAGGAAGAGGATGGATATTCACAACAAGACTTTTCTACGGCTAAGGCTTATATAATGCAATATAGTGATTTTACATATAACGCTATTAATAAGATTGTAGCTTCCGAAACTAAATGCGATAGTAAAAATAAAAAGAAATATCAAGATGTAAATGAAATTATTGAAGAACTTCATCACGAGAAATCCATAATTGTAGACGAAATAGATATATCTTCAGGTGAGGATGAACAAGTAAAAAATATTGATAAAAAGTCATCAACTACATGTCCAACTAAATCGCAATTACAAGTAAATGAACATAGAAATACCGAAGTTATTGGTACTGAGAAGGATTTAGTATTAGATAAGTGTTTGGATACTACTGTTGACATGAATATGACACACTCGTCAGTAGTTTGCATTGAAAAACTTGATAATGTGATTGCTCTTGATACAAGTTCAGATGAAATCTTGGAGGTGACAAAAGAAAACAAAAGATCAGTTACTACTCGTCATATTGAATTGGAAAACGAGTCAGATACTAGTGACGATGACTTTGAAGAAGTATCTGAATTAATCAAACCTGCTGTTCAAGTAACACTTAATATACCCGATACAATGGAAGACGATATATTTGCAGATGTATTTGATAAAAAAGTTTCAAATTCAAATATTTTACCCAAAACTTTATTCAATAAAAAGAAATTAACTACTCCTGACACAGAAATAGTTGTTAGACATGAATCACAATTAGGAAATGTTGAAGCAAAGTGTGATGCAACCAAAAGTTGTAATTTTGAACAGGATGTAGAAACTGGTGAAGGTGAAGAAATAAAATCCAATACAAATTGTAAAGAAGGAGACATGAAAGGTAGTGTAACAAATCCTCACATAAATAACCTCACAGACTCAGATATTCATGTTTTGCCTAATCAAACTAGATCCGAGGATACACAACCACATAGTAAACAGACTGAGAAAGTAATGTCTACAGAAACACTTAAATCAATGGTAAGTGAAATTGAAAGTGAAGAACAAAGTTTATTGCAAGAGAAAGGGAAAATAGAACGTATTGGTAGAAATATTACAGCACAAATGACAAAAGAAGCACAAGAATTACTTCAGATTTTTGGAATCCCTTACATCGTGGCACCAATGGAAGCAGAAGCTCAATGTGCATTCCTTGAAAGTATTAATTTAACAGATGGTACTATAACTGATGATAGCGACATATGGCTGTTTGGTGGAAGAACTGTATATAAAAATTTCTTTAATCAGAAAAAGCATGTTTTACAATTTTTAAGTGAAAGAATAGAAAAATCTTTTAGTAAGTTGTTTTAAATTGTAATTTTAACTACCTGAAAATTTAAATAATCGTATCATGTCACTCTTGTTTTCAATTTATTACAGATTTGTCTAGAGAACAACTTATTTTACTTGCTCTGCTGGTTGGTAGTGACTATACAACTGGCGTGCCAGGGGTGGGACCAGTGACCGCTTTAGAGATTTTAGCTTCATTTCCATTTAATAAGAGAAACGTAGTCAAAGAAAATTCTAAACATGGACAATATCACCTTCTTGTTACTGGGTTGCAAGAGTTTAAAGCTTGGGTCCGAGCAGGAAAGAGAACTGATAATATGAACCTTAAAAAGAAGTTGCGGAATGTTAGCTTAGGAGAAGACTTTCCGAGCGTGCGGGTGAGGTTCTAATTTTTTTAATAATATGCTCATAGCATGATTTACTTTAAATATAGATACACCCTGAATAATTTTTATTAATAGCTCTCAACAAAATTCGTTGGCATTAGTGTTTTGGTGGAATACGAACGATATGTAGATGTGTTAAATATATTAGCTTACAGGTGAATGCAGATATAGTTTAAAAATTTATGACAGAGGTCTTAAACACGCGGAGCTCGCAATATATAAAATATTTTGAAATGTTAATAATGATATTTTTCCGTTATCATGTTAATTAAGAAGCGATCATTTTTTAAAGGTTTGCACTGTAGCTAAATCTTTTTATATGAAATTCCATACTAATATACATAACTATCACAACTAATTTAATTTTTTTTTTCTATAGGTAGTTCAAGCATATTTAGACCCCAATGTTGAAAAAAGTGAAGAGAAATTTACGTGGGGTGAACTAGACATCACAATATTACGCGATTATGCGAAAGCTAAATTTGGTTGGTCTCAGAGTAAATTAGATGTAATACTTCAACCTGTTATAAAAAGAATGCTGGAGCGAAAAACACAGAAAAGTGTGCAGGACTATTTCAGAAAAAAAATAGATTTTCGATCTTTGGAGGATCATATGAGTAAAAGAGTCAAAGCTGCTGTTCAGAAAATGGAGACTGAAAATAAAAATATAGATTCAGTACCGACACACAACTCTGCAGGCGAAAAAGAATTAGCAGCTGGTAAGAAACGAAAAGCTACAACCAAAACAAATAAGCCAAGCACCAGTGCGACAGGTGCTAAATCTAACAAGAAAAAAATAATCGAACCTACAGGAGGCGGTTTCGAAATCAATGTTGTTAAAACTGATCGACATCAAGAAATCATCCCTCAGAGGGAAAAGGATATGAAAAATATTTTACAAAATAAGTTAAAAGCAATAGAAATATTTAGGAAAACCAAGATTGATCGTAAAAGAAAATCAGTGAAAAAGAGAGTTAATATGCCCAAAGAAAAGGCAGATCTTTCAGAAAGTAGTGATAGTAACTGAAATATAGAAGTGTTGGATATTCTGCACGTAGTCATTTTTAGTATCAAAATCACTTTGTCATGAAGTGTATTATAGACATTCAACTCACTAATTGCACTTTTACATACATATTTATTTGCAAGGCGAAAGCCTAGTTTTATAAGTACTTAATTTTTTTATTGACTTATAATATTTTAACATATGGTAATTTGGCAAAATAATTAAATTATGTAATATAAGTACTCTTTTAACGGTTGTTAATTTTGTTTTATTCAAATTTAACGAAGATGTTCACAAAGGCATGTGAAGATTGCCAACCCGCACCTGGTCTACGCGTTCGTCTAAGGCCTTACCCTCTATCATTGTGAGAGAAGCCCTGAGCCCAACAGTGTTACAATTATGTTAATGGTGATGAATATTGAAGTATGAGATGCGCATTAACAAGTCGTATGTATAGCTTAAAAGCAATTGTTGTGTACATACAATATGTTGACAATAAGTCGCACATATATTACTTAAATTAATGTAGTTTAATTAGTACGTTCAATCTCCATCTCACTTCATCTCCACTTCCATTCAGGTAAGATTGTTGTCAAGTATTAACTTATTTTATGTAAAAAAATGATTTCGGGTAATAACCAATTCAAGTATGCATGTTTGCCCACCTGTGTGCATCACCAAATATCTGCAAACTTTACTTCCTGAAACGAATCTGATGTTCGTTAAAAGTAACTACGGAATAGAAATGATTATCTAAAATAAAAAGGCGATTTTAAAATAGTCAATTTATTGTTTAGAATCAACTATTTTCCAGTACGAAGCATAGTTTAAAATATTTTATAACTTAATTACACAAACTTGCTTAATGCATGTTCAATAATAACATTGTAATTACATAAAAACAGGAATAATGTAATAATACAATGTAGGATGCCAAATTTTGTACTGGCTTTATTTTTATCTTTTTGACTAAAACATGTCATGTATTCAAATTTATTTTCAATCTCTATTAGGTAACATACATACCATAACGTAATGCATATGAAACGTTAAATTAATTTATTTTGCAACATTTTTAATGTGTCGGAATTCCAAATTCTTCAGTTTATTCATTGATCAATATTTTTTCCATTTTTTTTAACATACTCCTAATACAGGGGTAAAAGAATAATATGGATAAGGAGTAAATATGATTTGGTTAACTCCAATAGATACTTAATAATTCTACTCTTGTTATTTCATTCATAAATACTTCTCTATTAATGTAGACTAAGAAAAAGATTGCAGTAGTCATTGGATTATTAGAATAAATTTCTACATTGAATTAGTATTGGTTAGGTTATACACCGGGTGAGATACGGAACGTTAAAATTAGCAAAGTCTCAACATCTATGTATATAGATAGCATATTTTCATAGAAATATTTTCTATCTTTTCATTAATTGGCTGGCAACACATTAGTGATGCCTATAGTGTTAATAATGTACATGCGCGACGGTGACCACACTTACCATTAGGTGGTTCATCTGCTCGTTTATCGGCTATAAACATAAAAAAATGAACTCAAAGAAGTTCTTTGTGTTACATTACAACCATCGCCAACCTAGTCGTAATATATGATTTGAAACTTATATCATCGCGAACATTATACATTTTAACAGTATCAGGTATTCACTTCATAATTTATCTATATCGATATCGACATCAAGTGGCTACTGTAGTCACAGATCGCCTGTAACCAACATAATATAACAACCGGCAGTCTTATTTGAGCTCAATCTCAGAGAAAACTGACAAGTGAGATAAGACCAATTTATATTAACACAAGGCAAATTTCTTTACGATAGAATTATCACGTGTATTTAAATTGTTTTCGAATTTTAAATAAGGCATAGACACCGCAAACCGTTCGAACCAGTGCACCAGAAATAGGTGCCACGCAACAACATGCCTCGTTTTAATGTTAAAAATTATACTATATTCAAACACGTCGATGATAACTATCAACTGTGAAAACTCATCAAGCTATTTATATTGAGCTATGACTAAAATCATAGCGTGACGTCGTCGTGTGGGCCTGATACCACTCGCTTGAATTTCAATTTTTCCGTACGATTCAATGAACAAACCATATCGATCCTACTCATACTGTGTATCATTCAAACAGTTGCTAAATAATCATCAATTTTAAATTTAATTAATACAGTTCTTATAGTTACAAAAAAACAATAGAAAATTATTAGCCAATTGTGGATTGTACTGTTCACAACCGGACACAACTACGGTGTCTTGTCTATGGATATGCCTAAAACTTAATTATTTCTTATTTTTATATTCCACTGACTCGAGAAAATAGTTAATTATATCCCACTCAATATGGCAACCAGCCGTACCTGTGGTCATACATCCATTATAATGATAAACACGACTCGTCTCGTGACCTTGTGTTAATTATGTGAACATAGAAGCTTCACAGCCAAGTCTCATAGTTGATGTAACCGGTGTTCGAATCTATCTATATTCAATCAAGATAATCTGCTTCAAATGGCACATGATGTGATTTTCTCCTTGTATTTATTTGATGTACCATAATGAACTATGTTAATTGGTGTTACATTGTGAAGTCGGCTTCAGTTACTATAATTACAAAGCAGTCATTAAACATTATCGGAGGCTTTCGAGCACCTCAAGAACTTTGGTCACTCAGTTGGTCTAACCGTTCCACTAATCGTGAACGAGCACCACAGACTTTAGCTTTGTCAGGAAATGGGCTTGTGACATTTTCGTCAACGAGGTCGATAGATTAGAATAAATTACTTTACAAAGATGATAAACAAATGTGAATAAGATTAGGTATAATTTTGTAGGTCATTTATGATAGTAGTAATATTATTAATTCATGTAAAAATATCTATTAAAATCTGATAATAAAATGAACAGTTATTGACCAACGACAGTTTGAAGCATTTGGATAACATCCAGTGATGCAATGAAGCATGTGGATCATTTTGTGTAAGACGAACAACAATCAACAAATTGAAATTATAGTATAATTTTTTTCTCCGTGCAGTTTGAGTCATAATAGATAAGCCGACTAGGGTTTGAGCATGTTGCGCGGGCGCAACGCCCATTATCGATAAAAGCAAATGAGTCATCGAAGGCCGGTGCACGGCGGCGGTGCGGTATACAAAGGGCGCTGCGATATTGTTATGTTATGATCATTGTTTCTTCAATTGTTATGTAATTTGTTTTTCATCATTACCCCCTCCTAATACCTGCAAATTAATGCAATGCTAACTTAGTACAAATATCAAAGAGAAAATAAGTGTTTTTGCGCATTCATTCTCAGAAAAACTCCAAGATGAAGACTTGAAGAAATCTCATCTGGCAGAAGAATTCGTAATTCATGTGGATGACAATGACTCTGATGTAGAATTTTAATGTAAATACTTTTAAATTAAATTTTACATATAATTTATTATCATTATTATCTTTTTTGCTGTTCAATTTAATATAGATATAAGTATTTATATTTATTTTGAATATAACTTGTGACATTCTAAATTTTGTACTTATAGTTTTTTAATGCATACATACCCAATTAATAATTTATTTTAAATCATTATTATTGTTATTTTAATAAATACGTTGTTTTATCTATTTTTCTTTCATTTTTATCACGATCCCACCATAATGACAAAACTAAATACACTATCGATAACGCTTATCGACAACAATAATGCGCATCACTATGCCCGCCCATAAGGCCCGCGAGTGGGAGAGAGAGAGCAAAATACTCGCTTCACCGCTCCGACGTTTTATGACGCCAACTGCACGGAGAAAAAAATTGTACTATAGTAATAATCATTGTAGTGACATACAAGACTCTGTACAACTAAGAAGTATCTTTTAACTGTTTTTTGTACACACTAATAGCTTCAATCATCATGTTATTTAATTTGAAACGTGGTTAAGTACAAACTACTGAAACAAAACAATTCTGTATACATAACCTTTTAAAATAAATCCAAATTATTTCTAATTTATTGTGCAAGGTTCATCATAATGCTTTCTCGGTATCACGCAATATACATATTTCAATGTTTCATCTTATTTACAATTAAAAACATACTATGTTTTAATTAACTGTTAGTTAAAGGCAATTAAATGAACATCTAAAACACGCCCGTGTGGCTATCAAATACATTTAGGATATAAATAATGTTTATACATAAATCACATGGAGTACAGCAGTGTAACTGTCCACATTCTTATCAAAACAGATTTTAAATTCTGATATCACAATATCCTCGATTGTTAACACTCACTGTTTGATGTACTCACTGTATAATGATTTACTTTATTTATTGCCATAAACATTGACATTACACTGCACTTAAATTCACTGCATTAAAAAAAAAGTTGTATTATATAACACTTTGTTTAATGACTACAACAATATAGTTGAATAAAATATATTTAAATTAACTTGCCTAAAACTTAAATTTCTCTTAGGCCTTATAAAATTTTGGGATAACAAAATAAACAGTAGGCTGAAAAACACTAGTGTAACACACGAAAATGTAGTAATTTGCAAGTGAATCTCAACCTTACAATCGGTGACATCATTTCAACAGCCCCCCGGATACACGGCCTTCCCGAGAGCTAGTCCACACAGTTAACTTAATCGACCTTAACAACGCTGTATATTTTCCTCACGAACCAGAAGCAGGCCATGAAGCCGATGGTGCCGGTGAGGAGGAAGAATAGGAACACCATGATGAACGTGTAGCCGAAGTACAAGAAGACGGACGCGGCGTCCTCGATGTTCAACTTGGTGACGAAGTAGTGGCAGCAGTACACGAAGAGGTAGCCGGCGGTGGAGCCCGCGCTGAGGAAGGCACGCCACCACCAGTGATAGTCTTCGGCGCACAAGTGGAAGTAGCAGAGCAGGATGGTAGTCTCCGAGCACGTGATCACCAGGATGACGAACACCAGGAACAGGAAACCGAACATGTAGTAGATCTATAACAATATGATGTTCATCATACATTTTAACTGCAATAATAATAATAATATGCAATAATAATGCAATAATAAATTCTGATATCCAAATCGAAAGTCAAAACTGCTAAAAGATTTACGCGAAAGGGAAGAAATAACGAAGCTCTTGGATTTGTTACCGTACCTGACTGGACCAAAGCGAGTTGAGGATGAAGAAGAGTTGTATGAAGATGCAGCCGAAGGGCAGAACGCCGCCCATCACCACGCCGGGCAGTGGCTGTGTGTACAACGACTGCTCGGGGATCTGGCGTGGAATCTGGTTGGTGCGTACCGGGTGCTCTAAGATCTGTACAAACATATCATCTATGTTATTTATTCCGCTTTAGAAATGTAAGTATGACGCATTCATAAGACTGTATGAAAATAAATAGATCCTTACAAGTTCACAGACTAATGCAGGGTCGCGTAGGTTTTCTCATGGCATAATCAACAACAAATGACAAATGAATATCTCAAGCAACCAAGATCCGAACCTTTAATCTGTACATTAAAACAGTCTACCCTCAGCCATAACTTTAATTAATGGTCTATGGTACTAAATATGAAATAAATAACAAATCCATTAAAGTATACTTAGTAAATCTTTTTTTATAATAAACAGGAGAAGAATATTTTTTGGGTGCCACATCAGTTTGGATTTAATACTTTGATAAAATACAAATAACTTTTCACTGACTGAAAGTCAAGACGCGTTAATTGTCTGTTGTTAGCTAGACCAGACTGGACGAGCATACATGTATGTGTTGCGCCTTATGCTCGTGACCCATGTCTGTATCGACTGTCCTATCCTGTCAACTTATACCATGTCATGTTTTACATGTCGCCTGGTTAACATAAATAAGTCTAGGCTTGGAATTTAGCAAGTAGTGTTACGGATAAATACCCTCTTCCTAAATCCGAAGTAGGCCCCGATGAAAGTGAGCGGCACGGACACTCCGAACCACAGCGCCAGCAGCGCCACCAGCGTCGAGAACGGCACGGCCGCCGACGAACCTTTGCCCCACAGCACTAGGTTCATTATGAAGAACAATGAAAACACCACGCTGTAGAGAAAATTACATGTTATTTAATTTTCAATGTCAAGCCACTGACAAAGGTATGACAAAATACGAAAACATGAAAACGTGTGAGGCTGACATAAGTAACAAAATCGATGATTCTATATTTTAACGGTTCCGAAAGTCATCATTGCTAACTAAATAATGCTTTTATTGCTACTGGAAGATATTTCGTTTTCAAACACATAGTTCCCCCGTGTTCTGCTTTCCTATTAAACATTTGCTTCATTATTTGTATTGGGTGCATAATTGGTTAAATAAATAAATAGACTTCAATTGTGTAGACGCCCAATACATGTTACGGATACATGTTTATCATAGCATGTAATTTAACGATATTGCAAATTGAAGCTCGCTTCTGTTGCCTCTTTTTTATGGTCAACACTTTTAACTTTTTTTTTATTATTTCATCGTAATCAAGATCAACCAAGCCATTTTGATGTATTAATGCACACTTAAATGTTCCAATTTAAAAATAATATACATATTTAAAAATTTGTCGGTGGGTTGTTGAACAGATGTTATAGTAAATTGGGCTATTTATAGTGCAACACTGTGTAAAATGTGTGCACCATTCAGCAATCACAGTCAGATGGTTTGAATTAACCAGTATGGACGGACTGTGTCACGAAACAGCGCGTGCTGCCAATAATTAGTCAGACGGTTGACTGTCAGTGGCAAAACTTCATGCACACTTCAGCGTTTCATTTTCCGTATATTTTCGGATGGACTACAATTTTAGTGCACTTGCTTTGGCTACTGATCAAAACATCTTATATCACGATGATAGACTAATGGCCTACAGTAGGATGTTGATCGTTTAACTAACTTCAAAACAAGTTTTTTTGTAATCTTTAGACTACAGATGTACTGGGGCGACATGAACCACTGCGTGGTAGTCAACTGACCCCGGGCACACCATAGAGGTGAGTAGAATGTTGCTCTTCCAGCGGCGGCCGCCGAAGCTCTTGTAAACGCGCGCGCTGACGTAGCCGGCGGCGGCGCCGAGCAGCACCCACGCGACCATCGCGCACGTCATCAGCGCGCCGCGGTTCGCCGGCGACAGGAAGCCGAGGCACGCGAACGCGAGCGTCACCAGCGTCATGCCGAACACCTGCACACAAGGACGTGACAATCGATTTTATATAACGACACGCTAATCCGGTATCCAAGGCAGGTATCTAACTTACGGCAAATTAGTTTGGAATTCAGGATAGGTTTAGGCTCTTATTTACAACGACAATTTATATCCATGACGGTTTATTTTAACTTGATTCAGTCCTCTATTATTCAGTTATCATGTTAATTAAAACTTACTGAATAACATGAAATTGTATATAAATTTGAATTTTTCTATTAAACTGATGCGTAAAAATCGTTAACAGGAAACAGCTCCATACTAAGTGAAAATTACACAGTGACAGAAACATAATAGATAAATTAATTGCAAACTATTTGTTAACTAAACTAACACTTTTATCAATATTGAATTATAGTGTTCATAACCCCGGAGTTCATAGCCCGGGTTCATAACCCGGATATAAATACTGTTGTCACCAATTGAGTTTTATGGTATTAGATTATAATATGAGATTTACAACAGAGCCACGTAACAGAGTGAAAGAGTAATTGAACTATATATTATGATTATAATCATTTTCAGGATTCCAGTGCTAGGTCCATGAGAATCAAATTAGCAAGAAACAAAAATTTTTATTCCATTGTGTTCATGATACAACCAGTATACTGAGATCCCCTGGCTTCGTGTTACGTGGTCCACACAGTCAATAACATGCCCGAAACTATGCTGAATTGTTATACGTTTTTATCGAACATTTTATAAATTTTTCATGTTCATCCCATACACCTATACCATCTCCACGAATCAATCTATCCGTTATTAAAAACCAAATCAAAACCTATGCAGTGGTTAGAGTTTATCAAATTAAGACAGACAAGGCTAAAATAAACAGCGTACAAATAAAGTGTCGCTAGTAGCAAAATATCTAGACAATTTCTTTACTTTTCACGTGGCTATCATCAAAATCAGTCATTAAACTTTGTTTGGTGTATTTGTCTGTAAACATGGGACACTCCAGCCTTCCGCTAGCGATCTGGTGCAATATTGCAAGCCTTTCCTCGCATAAGAGGAGAGCACGTGCCACAGACGGAGAACAATAATCTATCTTGCTGAGTTTTTATATATTTTAATAATAAATTTATTTTTATTCATAACACAGTAAGTATAAATATTTATTTATTGCGTTTATCATTATTTAAATACCTTCTCAAAGACTCAACCAATGAGGTCACATTCATAATATATATTAGATTTGTAGTACCGGACCCGTGAACGGCTCGCATGAATATAATACGAATTTAATATATTAATAATACAATTGAAACGGGCGAACCGAATCTCACATTGAAACTTATAAGATAATTTCAATATATTTACCTTTTTTATGAATACGGGGACATAAACATATTTGTTTGGTATTTTTGTGTCTGTCATTCACACATTTAACACTAAAGTCATTGAGCAGTTCTAGATGGATCGTGGTGTATTTGAAACTTATATTATGGTCCATAATCGAGGATAGTTTGATCCGGGAAACGATTGTATTCCCGCAGTATTAACGAGGGAGGGTTTCTTGTAAGCGATAATGTTACCTGAGCTCCAGAGCCGAGGAACACGGCCAGCAACATGCCCCGTCGCGGCGGTCTGAACACGTCGCCGTGTACCAGCTTCCAACCAAACTCTTCCTGAAATATTAATTTTAATGTTATTCCCTTTGAGAGTTATTGGTGCGTTTAGTGTCAATTCATACAAATTGCACCTCTGACCAATCTCAGATAGGATTGTATTTATTTGATTTTACATATCAAATGTCCGTGGCGTTCACTTATTGCAATTGCATACATACTAGTGTTCGCCTATTGATCGACATTCGACTATAATCCCTAAACAAGGCTCTGTTTTCGTGGCACTAAATCTCTAAAAAAAAAAAGAAAAAAGACACTAAACTGTTTTGTCTTTGCCCATTTGTATTTGTTCGAGATTATATTTCAATATATAACAAATGTTTTTGTGACGGTCAGTTCATAGCATAGAAGGTAACATTTAATCAATTATTAGATTGATCTTTAAAAGACTACAACGCACCTACCCAGAAACAAAAAAAAACCATGAAGTTGTTACCTATAGATTTTAACTTCCATTGTTAATGGATTTTTAAACAGTGTTATCTATCTATCTACTTATCTAATCTCATTTTATCAGCTTTTTAATATAATCAGCACACAGCTACGTAACATTACCTGAGCGTCCTCTCCGCATTCCATTTGGTTGTATCTTGCGATGTCCTTGTGCAGTGTTCTGAGCAGAATCATAGCGACCATGCCACTGAGGAACAGAACTATCACTAGAGAGTTCAATATCGAGAACCACTGAATGTTGGTCTGTGGCATGGATTCGAGGATGTAGTCCCATCTAGATGACCACTTTATGGTGTTGTTCTTGCGAAAGGTCACGCTGTAAGTGTAGATGACCTGGATGGCGTCGTCCTTGTTGAGCGTAGTTTTTATGTCGAGGGGCGTGCGCACGCTGCAGTCTAGGTTATTCGGGTCCGTGTGCTTGATGCTCGCGGGTTTGACCTGAAACCGTGAAGGTTAAATTAAATAATAGGATAGAAGATATGCAGGGTGTAACATAGGATGCGTCCTGATGACCGTTATATGATTCATTTGTAAAAGGATTTATTTTGAAGGAAGCAGAGCTCTGTACCTCACTGGTTAACTATTTTTGTCTTGAACCGTGATACGAATACGTTTTTAGTGTTTCGGTGTGGGTGTTTATGGGGCGGTTAACAATCAGACGTTGTAGTTACGTTCTTAACCGACAACGTATAATTAACGTATAAACCTGAAACGATATGCTTATCAGGATTGGGTAGAGGCGCGTGAGCTTGGAGGCACCATTGTGAGTCAGCTGAAAAAGAAATTTAATGCTGCCTCGTGGTCCACAAAGAAGCAAATCACCACGGCAAAGTT
>PDGT01000005.1:736853-750847 GCA_003671415.1 Megathymus violae | reverse complement strand
GGAGCGTGTAATAAACACCCAACTGCTCCGGTATCTAGAGGATCGCCAGCTGATTAGTGACCGTCAATACGGTTTCCGCCATGGCAGATCGGCTGGAGACCTTTTAGTATACCTTACTCATTGCTGGGCGGAAGCAATCGAGAGCAAGGGAGAAGCATTGGCTGTAAGTTTGGATGTTGCAAAGGCCTTTGATAGGGTGTGGCACAAGGCATTACTGTCTAAGCTGCCTTCCTACGGAGTACCCGAGAAATTGTGCAAATGGATTGCTAGTTTTTTATCGGAGCGGAACATCAAGGTCGTTGTTGATGGAGCATGCTCGGACACGAAGCCCATAAATGCTGGCGTCCTACAAGGCTCTGTGCTTTCACCTACACTGTTCATCATGCATATCAATGATATGCTCGACATCGAGGATATCCATTGCTATGCTGATGACAGTACGGGTCATGCTCGTTACACAGGCCGGGCAAATCTTTCTCGGGTGCAAATTGAGGAGAAGAGGAAAAAACTTGTGTCTGAAGTCGAGACATCTTTGGAGCGGGTCTCGGAATGGGGTAGACTTCATTTAGTCCATTTCAACCCCGAGAAGACACAAGTATGCGCGTTAAGCGCTAAAAAAACCCCATTCGTCATAGCACCACAGTTCCAGAACATTTCTCTTAACATCTCTAAAAGTATTGGGATCCTTGGTGTTGACATCTCGAATGAAGTTCAGTTTCGGGACCACTTGGTTAGTAAGGCCAAACAAGCTGCTAGAAAATTGGGAGTGCTCAACAGAGCTAAGCAGTACTTCATGCCTAAGCACAGGCTTATGCTTTACAAACCGCAAATTCGACCGCACATGGAGTACTGCTCCCATCTAAGGGCTGGAGCCCCAGCTGGCCAAGTGGATCCGTTCAACCGCATTCAACGGCGAGCCGTTCGTCTTGTCGACGATCCCAAGCTTACAGACGGTCTAGAGTCGCTTGAGTTGAGGAGAGACGTAAGCTCTCTGTGTGTATTCTACCGTCTGTATAATGGGGAATGTTCTGAAGAACTATTTGGTTTAATCCCTGCGGTTAGTTTTCGTCACCGCACATCGCGGAGTACCAGGTTCCATCAATACCACCTGGATACCTGGCATTCGTCCACAGTTCGGTTCTCACGTAGCTTTCTACCACGCACGTGTAAACTGTGGAACGAACTTCCTGCATCGGTGTTTCCTCCAAGCTATGACATGGAATCCTTCAAGAAGCGGGCCTATCATTTCTTTCGTGGCCGGCAACGCATTGGTGACGCCCCTGGTGTTGCTAGTGTCCATGGGCGGCGGTGAACACTTACCATCAGGTGACCCGTCTGCTCGTTTGCATGCCCAAGGCATAAAAAAAAAAAAAATTGATGCTGCGGGGTAGCGGATACTGATTGAGGACTTTCATCACTTACTGTCCATGTGGCTCGTCTGCTCGTTTGCATTAAAAGACATTATTTCAATAAAAGTATTTCAATAAAAGACGAAGTAAGGAATCAAAGCCATAAGGAGTTCACAAATAAGGCATTTGTTGTGAGTAACCAATTTTACAGTAACTCTATATCACGATCAGTATTATGATCTATTAATTACCTTTATATGATGAATTTTTTTACTACGTACTCGTGAGTAATAAAATCTAACAACATATAAAATAATAATAATAACTATAAATATATATAATTTCTAGTAGTGTTGCATTGAAGTAATTCCAAGACCCTCAGTTGGAACAAAATAACAATATTTCAGTTAAAATTTATAATAAAACCTATGAATTAAAGTAAGGAGTTTTATATACCTTAGCAGAAATTATCCTTCCACCGTTATCACCAAAGCCCACGGCCCAGTCCTCTTCTCCTCCACTATGGTATGTGATCTCGATGTCCACATGGTTGAACAGGTAGTAAGTGTCAACTTGGCTCAGGCTCGTTTCCACAATAGGTGTGCAGGTATCCTGAATATAACAAGAAAAGTCAAAACACAATTTACATTTATAATTATCACACACCTCCAATTCTGGAACTTAAAAATATACTGAGTCGTTCATAAATGTTTAAGCTGGGCGTAAAAATGATTCGGAATAAAATACATACATAATTTTTAAAAGATATCTTTTGCTGTTAAAAAGAAAATGAAACAAACAGGATTTGGACAGTCATTGCAGAATTTCCCATCAGAGCGAAGTGATTGTATTATGTTACATCATAAACATTAAAATGACTTCAAATTTATGTACTTAAAATTCCGAACTTTGAATAGCGAATGTCGTGTTTGATGGATGATTGGTGACAGTCGCTGAAGAAAGTAGTAAGTAGGGGCACTAAAAAAACTGATAATTATTTTGAACTTTACATTGACCAATAAAAGTAACAATGTTAACTTTTGTTAGCAAAATTACAAAATTTGATTAGTCAACCTCTTTGGAGCCACCAATATTTTCTAGGCTTTGTACTAGTTGTTTGAACGTCTCGTAACACCCACAAAATTGCAATATCGCCCACTTGGAAATAAACAGTGCCACAGCCAGTTTCTTAAAGTGAAGAGTGTTATTTTATAAATGTAACATACTATTATGTTGAATTTAAATCCTCTATATACTATTGCAAAAATGATAACTGGTACTCTTCGATAAACAGCTATTTATAATAGTCTGGTTTAAAATGAGTGCTTTTTCTGATTTTGCACTACAATCTCTATGTATTAAATTTCAAATAATTTACAACATTTGTTATACAACTTGTTATAACACTAATTTTGCTTAACTTAGAACAAAATTATTGTTAAACAAACAATTTAAAAAGTAAAGACAACATTGTTATTTGTTTATATTTAAATATAGAAATAAACATGTAAAATAGAATGATGGTCAGGTATTTTGTCCCTATCCCTGTAACCCTGGACCAGAATAGGGCTGCGGTATGCCCTGCCTGTCGTAAGAGGCGACTAAAAGGGGGCTTCCGGGGTCGTGGGCGACTAGGGTGGGATCCCGAACCGTCCAGCCAACGACCCGGGAAGGAAAGAACGCGAAACACCAGGAAGCAAGGGGTATAGTTCGTCACCCTGAGCAGAGCCCGGCGGCGCACGCGCTCATAGGACTCCGGTTGTATTCCGTTGGAGATCCCGGAGTCCTATCATAGCGCCGAGGAAGGTCACCGGGGGGGTTTTAGTGCGGTAAAAATCCCACATACTCCGGCGTCGCTCCCACGGCACCGGGCACCTTTTGAAGGTTTTCCCCACGTCAAAAAAAAAAAGGTAATGAATCTAATAAATAATATTTTACTTGGGAGATTTCTTTTTCTGCTTCTTTTACAGGAAATACTCATAGAAAAGGGCTATTAAGTTATGGCGAATGATGTACATATGTTAGGGGTACCAGAGTTTCATCTGTGAGTTAAATAAAATGTATATTTTGTTAATTCCGCCATGTCATTAAATATATCTAAATAATGATTAATTTTCTTCACAGCAGGTATGGCAAGTAACAGATGAGCAGTTTTTACATATATGAAATAGATCAAAATCTAATCAGTACTTGACCCTGTCATAAAATATAAATTATCAATGTAAATCAATGGAGTATGATAATATTCATAATAATTTACTTAAAGGTATACCTTAAAAACTTTTAAGACAACAATCAATACATATATTACACTCCCAAATTTAAATATCATTTAAAAGTTATAATATATATTATCCTAAAAATCAGATAAAACTTCTTTACATACACCACAAAATTGTAGACTTCTGATGTAACAATATCTTTTAACTTAATCTTGTGTTGTATTGTGTATTTTGTAATCTGGTTGCCCTACCTGTGGCACCTAGATATGTGACCATAGAATTGATTGAAAACTTACTAAATCCCTGCGAACTTGACATCCCATCGGGAATCCAGTACTGCAGTAGACCTTGCCTCCTTCACCAACCAGGTAACACCAAGTTACAGGCATGTTGTCCAGGATCCAATGGTGTTGGTAATATAGTGCCATTCCCATTTTCAAGAGATTCAATTTCTTTATTGATTCTGGATCTGAACCTTTGTATATTTTAGGAGGGCATACCATTTTACAGTCCACCTTTTCTTGGAAGTTTATTTTATATGGACTTGGTCGGATGCGCTCCCCGAACACTACTTGACCCAGGTTCTCCACTGGAGACTCTGTCTCATCAGAGAGACAAAAATCGAAATGGTGATATTCAAAAGGTATCATTGATTCTTCTGTATTTAGTCGATTAACATATAATGGGATTTCATTCTGAAAATAGAGTAACATTTATTATATCTAATATTATTCTATAATAAATAAATCATTAGGCTTACAATTAATTGATGAGATACTTTATATGCAAAATACGTTACGTTATTGCAACATTAAAATGGAAACGTCCTCCAAAAACCATTTAAGTGATGTATTTGTTATCAAACTGTACAAATGCAAGCTTCGATTTTTATTAGCATTAGCTATTTTAACTTTTGCTATCAATATTAAACGGCGGTATGTTATAATTGCACAAACTAAACGTAGTTCAGAGCTCTGGTTTATGTTTGTAGGAAACAACGGAAAGCATACTTACTTTACAGTTTTTCCCATTGTCATCACTTGCTGAGCAATAGTTTACTGGAGCTAGGCCCGGTAGATAAAATGCATAAACAGGCATCAAAACTAGCAATGCGCAAACCACAAACGAAATCACAGACATGTTGTAGTTTACCGACATCTTACGAACAATTTATAAGATAACTATCATAAGTCGTGCTGCAACATAAATAGCGTCCACATAATCAAATTACAAAAAAATCACACTATGGTTATGCAGATTTGAAGATTAGTCCGGTTTTTCAACAATTAATCATCAATACTCTCTATTGCAACTGATATCTTCGGATCGGAAACGTCACCATACTTTTGTAGGTAAAAAATAGTTAAGTAGTTGCTCTATGGTATGAATATGTCGTTAATATATTTTGTTCCTGTAATAGACTACCTATTTCAACTGATCAGATGATAATAAATGAGACAGAATACAACTCGTGTAGTGTATTCAATTAATATTATCAGAGCACATTTCCACACTAAGGGTAAGAGTTATTTATCACTAGACTGTTTTACAATAATAGAAGGCATCATATTTCAAGACCCATGAGTCCAAATTTAGTCTCTTTTAATTATGCATGAAGTGTCAAAACCGGACTGTATGAAAGAGTATTGAATGAATATATTTATCTTAGATTCCCCTTGCATATCTTCACGAATAAAAAAAAACGATTGGACTGATTGTCAGTCCTTCTTATTGTTATCTGTGAACTTTTGTTGCTAAATTAACGTTTCAAAGGTTAGAAGTTATTGTTTTAAATTTTTTTTCATAATTAAAATTAAATGTAAGATATATGCTTATATTTATAAAACGTGAATAATATTATCCTTTTCTCGACAAAAGATAATGTGCTGAAGTATCGCAAAATAAAAAACGTGGAAATAACTTTTAAAGTAATATGCTGTATAAAAGCTGTATAATAGTGCCTATCACATTTAAGCGTTGTTTTATTTAAATATATTATACAATACAAGTTGACAAATATTTACGTACTGTTATTTACAGCTACCACTGTATTATTATATACGTAAAATAGTATTCTTGTATTTGATTTATTGAAATGAAAAAACTCTTGACTTCAGTAATCTACGTTTTTTGACTTTCACCCCTCAATTGAGTATTCTGGACCTGGCATTACTAACGATTAATATGCCTCCAATCGCGTTCGACATAAATAATCTCATGAAATGTAATCTTAATAGTTACCATAAGGAGTAAAACATCTCGTACTTAATTAATAGTCGAGACTAAGAATTTGGATCAAGTATTTATATAGATTAAAACTAGTTAGAAAATTTCTAAAATGTACCTATTCTAACTCAACTGTAATACCTATTACATATAGTCTGGCCAGTCTAGCGTTGAGTAGGACAAGAATTACAAATGAGTTTGTAAGAGTAGCGTCATTTTTGTTCGGAGTCAATATTTTGTTCCATTTCAATTGAGGCGAGGTGTTTAAAACAATTTAAACTTAGGTGGGACCATAGAGTATATTAACTCTATGGGTGGGACACATTTGAAACAAAAACACGGATTGTAATGATTAGAGTCAATTAATTATATCCTGTACGGTACGATAATAAAAGACAATTTTATTTATGTGCTATTGAAGAATACGTATCTTCATTATGATTTTTTTTATTATTACATTATTTTATTATTACATTATTACATTATTTTTGTGAATAGGTAATCGTCAGATATTAATAAATCCCCAGAGTATTTGTATTAAACATTCGAGTGTAAGGGACTTCACTTGTGGTGTTTTAGTCACAGTTCATTATATTTAAAATAAATAGATTAATCAGGCTACTGGTACTGCAGATTGATAGAGATGACATTACAATAATTATACAAAATTTCTAATGTGTACAAAATTTATTATGCTATTTACAAAAATCGCGTACACTATTTCAAATATATTATCCTAATAAGGTACAGAGTTAGAGCAGTGCATAACAATGTATATTTGTTAGGTGGCTGTGTGACTAATCGAGCGATAGCTGATGATATGACTTTTTTTCTACATCTATCAAGGCTCCCGTATCGTTTCCGAGAGGTAGCCCGCGGGCGAATGCTGAAATGAGACCTAGTGCGGCGGCTGGCTGGTCTGCGGGCACCATGTGGCCAGCTCCCCGGATCATTACTTCAGTGAGATTTCCAGCCGTCTTATAATACCTGGTGAATAATATGAAAGTTAAGGGTAAAAAAATAGGCATAATTATTCATTTAATTACGTACTATAAGACTATTAATACTCTGGCTTTAACCCTCTGAGACTATTAAGCATGAATGGATGGATGAATTTGATTAAAGCATCTGAGAATATATTAAGCGCCTGCACAGTTTATACACACCTATAATTAAGTAAGCCGAATTCAGCGGTGAAACAATATAGAGATTTAGTTTTTACACTGTGGCAGCGGGGAGAAATGTTTCTAGTCTCGCCGTAACCCGATCCATATCATATTGTCGAAATATCGGTAAAAAACAACAATCGTGAGTACCCGTTGCAGTTAAAATCCCTAAAGTAATGATGACATAAGTTCAAAACAATATGAAACAATTTAGGTGTGATGACTTTCCTGATTCGGAACCGACGGTTCAATCATATGGTTTTAAATTATTTAATCTCAGTTTACCCAGCTAGATGTCCATCGTGGTACCAAGGTCTCCGCTTCACTTTCTGGTACTCCTTCGACCCAGAGAAGGACAATGAGTTGTAGGTGTTGACGGACGGATGATAAGCCACTATGATGTCTAAATGGCCACTGAAAAAATAAATTGCGATTTATCTAATATTGTGTCTTGTGTCGTGTATGTCGTGTAGGTACATAATTTTCTTGCTTTTATAGGTGACTCGCTTTTTATCACACTGCTTAAACTGGTCGATATTCGAGCAATTTCGCAAGGTTCTTTAGTGGCCTAGTTCCAGTACTAATTAATTAAGGTTGAAAATTTATTGTATGGGTTTGCAGTTTCCAAACCTGTCCACGAGCGAGTTAACCGGAACGTCAAAAACAGAAAGGCTGCGATCTTAAAATGTTGAAGAACAAAATTATATCTTACTTGTAAAGCATAACCTTATAGTTTTCAAGCAGTTCCTCGACCATTTGCTTAGCGCTCCCCATGAAGTCGGGCACTAATTTCCTGTATACAACACCTATTTGGGTAAAGTTGATGTTCCCCACATGCAGTGCTCGTCGGATCTCGTCTCTCTGAATGTAATCCAAAAAGGAGCCGTTTAATTCTACGTCGTCTTGTAAATAATTGTACAAGTTCTGCAAACGTGATTCGGAGAGGAACAGCTCGAGAAAGAAGTTGTAGTACTGAAAAAGACAAATGACATGTTCTAAAGTCTGACATCAGTCCCATGATTTGAATGCATTTGTATATCTAGTTATCGAATACGAAGGAAAATCTCAAGTTTGAAAAATGTCGAGGTTGGATTACGTTAAAGTACGTACAAGTCGTCAATGAATTTTGATATCTTTTGACAACGCATGCGTTGCTCAACTAAATATATTTAGAGGTAAAGACATGACTTACAGCATAAGCCTTCAACATTTCCCCGTTGTGAATGAACTGTGCAACGGCCGTCTCTAATTGGTTTATGGCATTCGCCACTTTGTCGTCCACCAGCCCCGTTTCTCGAACGAAGAAGCTGTACTTCTGTAGACTAAGGGGATCAATGAAACCGTTGCCTATCGCCAACCCCTGTCATGAAAAATAATCCGCCTACAATACTTATAAAATGTATATTGTATGCCAATATTTTCACTCAGTTACAACAATTTTAGTGCTGGCTAAATTTATTGATTATTGTGTTGTAAAGCCAAATAAATCGTAACAAATCCAATAATACTCAACTATCAACCACTTTATTGCACAGTTAATATCAACACATAGCTGTATTCACAGTAGTACCTAATTTTCATAATAAAGATAATTTACGTTACAAGCGTGTGCTCGTTCGGGAGACATTTGTTCTCCCGAATTGAAGCCCTGGATAAAGGTGACCTTTTAGATTCTAATCCAGAGTTGTAAGCTTGTGTGTGATCAATTCAAATTAGAATTTTGCGCACATATTTTAATTACATGTTACTACCGATTATAGCAATTATTATAGCAAACGATTATAGTTGTATATTTTTAGCGCTCGCCGAATGATTCTTCAGTATAAATATGCCTTTTTTTATTTTTTGTTAATAGTCAGCCAATTTTCTTAATAGCATTAGTGGTGTCACCGTAGCGTTGATACAGCATTATATCCTTAATACAATTCTGATAGTTTCAAATAAATAATATATTTTGCTTTATCAGAGGTTATTGGAAATTATAGCCTATATTGAGTGCGAATTTTATTTAACTTTTGGAAAAATAATAAACGAAGATTTACAGTACTAACCTGAAGATTTATAGGTTCGTTCTCGTATCTGTGCCACAGTATTTGAACCCCTAACGAAGGTATGTGTTTGCCTGCGTAAGACTCTCCTGCTATGGTCAACGGCGCTTTTCGTAGTTCAGGAAATATTTTCAAAAATTGCTGCAATGCTGTGTACAGATTTTCACCAATCTGCAAATCAAGAAATATATTTACAAAAATTATATTTAATTTTTGAAATTTGATAATATATTATGAATTGGCTCATGAAATTGAGGGATTGATGAAAAGTAATGCCTAGTAAAGTTTAATATAATATTAAGTTACTGAATTTATATTTTATATCTAATCTGTGAAATCATTTTTGTGAGTCAACGAAATTGCGGGAAGAATAGATATTTGTTTTTCTGAGAGCAGAAAGTACCGTGATATAAATATAAAGTTAATATACATTACGTTTATGGGTATAAACAAGATTAACCAGCCAGATGTTACGTACAATAATTTTTTAATTCAATTTCATCAAAGCTAGGTAGATAGATACCTTAGCTTAAGCTTTGTTTTATAAATAAATTGTTAAAGAAATATAGTTTAAAAATAACGAAATACTTCTGAAAAATCAGCCTTCTAATTTCAAATGGCAGCCAGGGATTACAGAGAAGAAATGCTAACAATATAAATAAATTCATAAAGATCTAACATGAATAAAGATAAAATTGGAGAAAATCCAAGATTAATATATTATTAGTCTTTCTCCTTCACTGAATTTTCTTTTTTCGATACAATTAACAAAATATACCAATTTAGTTACAATTGCCACAGCATAAAATTACGACTTCAATTTAAGCAATGCACTGCTAAAATATATTTTAAATTAATATAATAATAATATCTTACTGTGGTCTGATTCGTAGCGTAGCCACGGTCATCTTCAGTAAAACTGAACCCTGTACCCACAGGGTTATCAATAAAAAGAAGAGAGTGATTCTTCCCCCATGAGTATTTCATTTCTGCAATAAATCAAAATAACGTAATTTAATCATCGTATCCTTACATAAGCCTTACATTGTGTCTATTCTAGCATATGTTTTTATGTCAACAGTCGATAACCAAGGGCATCAGCGACGACTTCTCTGCCTAGAAAAAAGAAGGGTTATGACGCTTAACTCTGGCTCTCTGCCATACGCATTACGTTACAAGGTAACGTTACTAGTACAATCACCGTATAAACAAGTAGTATAAAAAAAATTAAACGTCAATTTCTACTTAGGTCAAAAATAATATTATAATAACCAGTTGGGTTTATACATCAGACACAGTAACATCTATGTTTCTTACATTCAACTGTCTTGTTTACGTCGTGATAATGTTCAGTACTTAGTTTTACAACAGAATCATAAATGGCGAAGAAACTTTATTATTCAATTTTTAATTTAACTGTGCTTAATATAAAAATAAATTTAATTAATAAATTATTATTTGAAAAAGCTGTACTAATAAAGTCTCATCCACTACAAATTTAAAAAAACGGTAACTGAATTTGAGTGGATGAATTAAAAGTAATTTATTAACGATTGTATACTTGAACAAGATTAAATAAATTTACATAGAGAGAGTGTAAACTAATTGTAGAAATTTAAAAATAAGGTCATAAAAAATCCGGCGTCAGTCAGCCATATTTGTTTACACGTTTGCCAGATTCTATTGACACTTATTTGGTATTTGTGAGGCAGTAAAGTACTAATAATATATTTAATATAATATAAATGTATATATGCCTATTTATTCTCATAAAAATTCCAAAACAAGCGTATATACAAAAGGTATCTTATAGCTAGGGAGCGATTGCTTTCCGACAACCCTTACATAGCTTATGGAAATACGTAGACATGTTTACCTTTTAAATTAAAATTGTCTGTGATGACAAAAGGCCCTATTTCGTGAAAGAGACCAAACAAGGAGGAGGCGCCTGGACCGCCTTGGAGCCAAATAATCCACGGAGTTTCCTCAACCGATTTACCCATCACTGGGAAGTACCAGAACCATAGATTGGCGTTGTACTGTTTGTTTACCTAAAATATAATCAAATCAAATAATTACCCCTCCGACTATCAAATGCGGCTGGCAATTGAGGAAGGCTATAGCGTACTCTATTACACCGCTCCAGTGTAGACAGTTATAATTTTAAATAATTTATATCAAAGAAAAAGCAATTATAGTCGAATTAAAATCGGTGTCCTACTTAAAAATTATAGTTAACTAATTTAAAGTTTAGCACACACATATAACTTGTAGAAGTTGCAATAATTTTACCCGCTTCGATTTTCCTGTCCGCTTATAATGTGGTTGAGATTATAAAAATGTTATTAAATTAAAAGCTTTACCATCGAGGGCTACATGACCACTTATCACCAGGTGGGATTATACTCAGGCATTAAATAACAATAGTATTATAGATTAAAAGGAAGTAGTATAATGTTTCTATCGGTTTAGCTAATTTGTGTGCAGGAGTTAAGTTAATAATAGAATAATAGAACCTTATTTCATCTATAATAAACCTGGTTTAAATTCATGCTACAATTTCTCCTTACTTACTAACTCCATATGTATGCAACAACTCACCGTGAGATATCCAGCGTAACTGTCCCTACCAGGCAGCAAGGTGATAGGGTCAACATAGGCAGCCTTCCGCGCATCATCAAGCTGGTTCTCCTCGATCAGAGGCGTGAGCAACAGAGGCTGACCTGCATCATGCCCGGATCTCGTTCTACTGGAGGGGTAGATACGCTCCATGAAGGTCAAGATAGGCTCCGGAGCCTCTCCCGGGGGCAGTTCCGGGAGAGAGTACTGGTCCGTACCCAGCACTCTGTGACTGCATCTACGCGTACAATTACTCTTTATTGTGCACCATTTAAATACATTACATTTATAAATAAACAAAAATAAATAAAGCAATCAGCGGTCTTATTATTAAAAACCAGTTTCACTTAAACTTCATAATTTAATTTTGAGAGGAATCATGAAATTTGACAAATTGAGTGTATAATATTAAATAATGTTTTTACTACTACAATAATTAAGAGGCAAATTTCTAAGAAGGACTGAAATAATACTTATAATAATTTAATCTATGTCTGTAACACTTGCATAAGATACGCAAGTCCAATTCGTACTTGACCAGTTTCATTCAAATAGATTACGAGGTATGACGCATAAGTAAGACAAAGCCATTATGTACGTGATGCTCAGGATATAACCTAGATTACTGCAAGGTACGGGTTGTAGATTTATGGATGATTGTGCAACCACATCAAACTAGTAATTCTTATACAGCGCAAAGGCCTTAGATACTAGGCCTACTAGTTTATTACGATAATAACTGTGATCGAAACATCGATCAGTCGTACTTCATTTAATACTGTCACTAGTACCTGTCCACTTATCTCCTGACCCGGCTTGCTGTAGATAAGCTCAGTCACAAGTCATTGTATTAAATTCTTAATTAGTTATGTGGAAAAATCTATTTATTTTTACATATTTTTGTATAATATGAATACCCTTATTTTAAACTAATAATCTTCCTCGATTCGCTTTAGAAAACCTTCGCTTTACGTTAGAAATAGAATCTACATCCAATTTTTATTTATTTTAATCGTACATTTAATAATTTTGATGTTTTTATTTAAGTACCATATTACTTTTTGAACATTGTTTTATTGTAATAGCTACAGAAAAACATTCATAACTTCCTACGCTAACGGAACTTATGCTTCGTAATATAAATTGATTCGTAAATTCGTATTGACACTTGCACAGTCATATAGCCAATGTGATAAAAATACCAAACATAATGTTTTCACCTCTATGTGTATAATAAAGGCTACTTACATTAATTGAAAATAAAAATATGTATATTTATATGTACAGATTCGGCCGCATTAACTTTATATGTAGTTTTGTTTGTAATACAGAAATAAATAATATTGCAACAGCTAAAGCAACCAATCAGACACATAGCAAACAAAAACATGTATATACACAGATCATCACAAACACAAACATTAGTGTGTTTTTAATGGGTTAATTCTTAAAAAAATTCACAGAAATAAAAATACAGTTTTTATCAATATCAATGTATTAAGCTAAATACATAACGAAAATATTATTCACCCAAACATTTGAACTGTTCATTATGTCCTAAAAGCAGTATACCAAATACTAAAATATATATTGCATTGAGTTTTACAAATGTTAAGCATTGTAAAGCGGCCAAGAAAGCGTGGGAATATGTTGATGAGCATGGGAAACAAGAATTATTTAAACTGAACGCGTACGTCGTGTAGCTAAACGAACACTCGGCGATTGGTCAAACACGACCAAGAGGAATATTTAATAATTTTTCATACATTTAAAAGAATAATAGTAACAGGTTTTTTAATTAATCTTCTCAAGATTAAGAACTAGATTTAAATGTTACATCATTATTTAGTGTTGATTTTTTATTCCATACTTTTTTTCAGTTTTTGCTTATCACAAAAGAAGAGCGTATCCGAAAGTAATAAAAAGTTGTACTGAAAAGAAAGCTATACTTTGATAAACTATTTAACTAAATACACCGAACACAACGAACAATAAAGAAAAATTCAAAATACTAATGAGAATACCACCGACATACCGAGATGTTACTAGACAAAAAGCTAAGGAGTGTGGTTGAAACTTACGTGACGAGAAGCAGGAAGGTTCTTAGCAAAAACATGGTGATGTCTGCAGGAGATACTGCAGCGGAGGGTCCACCGGCCGGGGTCCCTCTACGCGGAATGGGACCGGAGCCCAAGTGGCAGGAACCTTGTATACCCCGGCGTCTCTCTGTACTTGAACTTCGATTTATCTCGATCTTATGCACAGGATGTTTCTCACAACTTATTTACGCTTATATTTACATTATATTCTTGCCTTTTATTTATATCTGTTGTAAATATTGAGAAGGGAAAATCATACGTTAAA
>PDGT01000005.1:668688-726811 GCA_003671415.1 Megathymus violae | reverse complement strand
AGGAAGATAAGACTGATTACTGATGTAGAGACAGCTAGACTTGTTTATTTTGCCTATTTTCATAGTCTTATGTCTTACGGTATCCTAATGTGGGGTAAATCAGCGGACATTGATTCATTATTTAAATTACAGAAAAGAGCAATTAGAGATTAAATACAGATTAAAGTCGCGTGAGTCATTAAGAGAAAAATTTAAAGAAATAGGTGTACTCACCGTAGCCAGTCAGTATATATATAGTAATTTAGTATTTATTAAAAAAAAAATACGTATAAGCAGAAAAGTGATACACACAATCATCAAACAAGAAATAGGCATAATTTGGTTACATCTGCATTTCGTCTTCAAAAGGTTCAGTGTTCCTTTATGGGGCTTGGAGTTCGTTTTTACAATAAGATTCCTAAGTCGTTACGCGAGTTGCCCATTGGAACTTTTAAGCGTCGCATTAAAACACAACTTTTAGGCAAGGGATATTATAGTATAGATGAGTACATGAATGACAAGGATTCCTGGACAAAATTAGTGTCGAAACCAGTTCCGCACAGGTTTAAAATTTAAACTTTTGTAATTACCATATGTTGTTTAAAAGATGTTCTGAGGAGTTTCATTCGCCGTTTCTTCTCCTCATTGTTAAAGCACCTTTTCGAAACGGTGGTAGAAGCAAAAATGACGTTCATAAGTGTATTTACTAAATACCTATATGATTAAATGATTTTGAAATTGAATTTAAATTTGAATTTGAATACCATCATATGTATTTCTAAAATGACATAGATTTTATATAATTTACTATACATAATATTACATAAAATTTATGATGAGACCTCGCTGTGCAATTCAACAACAATACCTTCCATTGAAATAAATAATTGACGTAGGAGTCAATAATGTAACTCGGAGATGTTTGGAGCTTCTTAATCGTAACCGTAACTATCAGCGATCCGAAATAAAAAAAAATCGAAACCGTAACCAAATGGGATAAAAAAGTTTCAAAAAATTTCGGATATGGGCAGTGTCTAAATTAAACACGTTATGACAGGTTTTCGTTGTGTGAGCCGATACACTCATTATTTTTTCAGGATTATAATACCTATAAAGAAAGTCAAACTTATTACTTTGTAAATAGATTAAATATTTTGAAATCATTAAATATCCGTAACCGAAATTATCCGAAACAATCGAATAATCCGAAATAATTTCATATACGTAACCGTAACCAAAACCGGTAAAATATTATTCTTATATCCGTATCCACATCCAGATCTGAAATTGCATATCCATGACATCCCTAATGTAACACTGTCAGTCAATTTAATGAGCCGATATGAGTTGTTTTCCATTCTCGTAAACAAAAATACGACAAGTACGTTTAACAATATTTATAATAGGCAGTTCACCAAATTAGTCTTCAAAATTGCTAAAAACTGGTCCTAACTTTCAACGGTTTCGCTATCATATAGATTAATAAATATATGTATTTCTTGGGAACCGCAGCTCTCTGAAATAATTACAAGTACGAGACTATTTGCTGCAGTGGGCTCTCTCATTTCTTAAAAATTAAACAAGAAATTATATTTCTCAATGATTACGTCTTCTATAGCCGACTATGCCGACGTGTGCTATCTCGGCATTACTGAGGAGTAACTTAACAAACTTGAGCGCTTTCAAAATTTGTGTATACGGTTCATATTTGGACTTCTAAATTATGTGGACATCAAAATTATGTATATGTTTCAGAATATGGCATAATAATGTCCTATTCGATCCAAAATATCTTCCGTACGTCAAAGTAAACTTCAAATTTCTCCATTTAACCCATGATCGAACCACCCGCTCCTCAAAAACCCTTCTTCTCGGCACTCCGTCACATTCTTACTCGTTTTATCAAAATCTCTTTACAGTTAGTTAATGTACGGCAGTATCATGTAAAAGAAATGCAGAACTATAAAAGTATTTCTAACAACAATAATACTGGAGGGACGTCTTTTCCAGTCGGGACACTGCCAGACACTGGGGAATCCTAGTGTGGTCTTACGAGCATATGACAATTAAAACAAGTAGATATGAGGGAAATATTAGGGCTACTATTGCTTTTTCTCCTACCATTTCCATGTTCCGCGCCATCCCGTCTTGATGATCGGTGAAGCTGAAACCAGCACCCACAGGGTTGTCGATGAATATCATCGAGTATTCATTGCACCACGACGTTTTGCGAACTGAAGAAAATGACGGAAGACATTTATGTAATTTACTTTCTAACAAACATTTCGAAGTGGTATTTACATATTCATTTGTTACAATAACGTAATATCTCGTATTCGTCACTGCACAAAACATTAATCGATTATGCTATTGCCACAGTTGCGGTTATTATTTCTTAAAATGCTCAAAACCACATGAAAGTTAACAGAAAATCGCATTAGTAACTCAAGGATTTCAAAATCGTAAGATATGAAGCCAGCGCGAATTGTAATTTCACAATTCATGAGACTTACTTTACATAGCTGTCTCGGTACACGTTGTTCTGTAATGTACTTTGGATTGACTTTGTTTATTATATTAATACAGAGGTTCGTAATTCACTGGCTTAAATTATGCACATTTATTTTTGTCATTCAATTCTTTTTTCTCTGTAATTTAATTGAATTTTGTAACATTCGATTAATCTAGGTATTTGATAGTCTTTATAACTAGCATAATTCATTATTACTAAGCTAGAATGATTATTGGACATATTAATAAGGTTACCGTCTACTTTTTGGTAATAAATAAATAAATGGCAAGAAATATATTTAAATAAATTAATTGTTGGCATTGTTACTTACGTTTGAATCCAAACGGATAGTCAAAAGGTCCCATCTCATTGAAAAGGCCAACTAAACTCGAGACACCTGGTCCGCCTTGGAGCCAAATAATCCATGGCGTATCTTCAATCACCCTGTTTGCAACGGGGAAGTACCAGAAAAATATATTCGAGTTGTATTTTTTGTCTACTGTAAAGAAGCCCGAGTAACTAGCAACGTTGAAAAATAGTTTGGGGTCCACCCGAGATAGATTTCTCGCTTCGTCCAGCCGGTTCTCGGTGAGGTAGGGAGAGAGTAATAATGCTGGACTCTTAGTATCAGCTGCGACAACGAAGGCTCCTGCAACACTAAAAGTATTAATCGAGATAACACAAGATTTTGGCGTGTAAGGAATTCTTACATTGCTCGCGATGCGCCATGTTGGCCAAAGAACCCTGCGATTTCTCAAGTTTCTTTTAAAGTTTTTATCACGATACAATAGATTTTCATTCTCCTGTTACAAAACAGATTTTTAAAGACATTTTAAGATGTATGGAAGATTTCCTCAAGGCCCATCAAATCTGTCGTGCTAATGGTGCACACTACCCGTCCACGAACGATGCAATCAATCCAGATTCCATCTTTTAAAGGTTCAATCCCGACGTTACCCGTGGAACGCTTTTTTATCTGGCTAAATATCATTCTTCATGTAGAATCAACAGTGAACCGTGTTTAAACTTGTTTCCTTTGTATTTATATATTTATTTTTCTTATCTCGAACAACGTATTTTGGGTTTCAATTGACTAACGTAATGCCTATTTTCAGTGCTAATTAACTGTAGTGTTGGGCAAGCAGCTTCTTTCTTCGTCTGATGCAACTCAACATAAACCCTTATATACAAATAGCGACAAATTTGTCTGGATAGTGATGACCCCTTACCATTATAGCAGCCCATCCATTTGTTTTGCCGGCTTTTAATATAATTAAGAAATAAATTAAGCAGTCATAGAGTTCGATCAAACCCAAGTCATGAGTGCTTTTAAATAATTTTTTGTACTGTCTCGATCTAAAAAACGCGGTATAATAAATGGTATCACTGATGCGTTGTTAGCCAGGAAATGAGAAGAAGGTATGAAAGAAAGTACAGGCTTCAAGTCCCCAGCTGGAACACGATGAGTCGTTTGGCGGCTGACTCAAGCAAGAGGATGGTAGCTAGCCAGGCAAGCTTCGCGGAAATATAATAAAACCAGTAATAATATTAATAACTTAATAATGATACCGATAACATAATCCTTACGCGAAGCCCTACCAAGCAGGTTGGCTGCTATCGCCTCTTACGATACCCTGTTCTACCAGCATGGGATGGGGGGGAGTATTCTAGGTCGCCCCAATACGACCAACTATCACATAACTAAATGGTTTTAACCTCAAACCTATGTTTTTCGTTTAGAAATAGCGACCGCAGTTTTAGAAACGGATTTTTAAGTTCTATAAATTAGAAATATTTTATACAATATTTGCAGCCGGGCAGGCAATATTTATCGCCCTCTAAATAATATGTATTTTTATTTCCTGTCCCGAGGAAACTTATTCATTTACCAGGAAGAAAATGTACACTGGCTAAACCTTAAGAGATACATAAAAATACTGCATTAAGGAAAAATTATGATTTTATGCATTATGCATACCACAAAGTCATCTTATTTTTTAAACTACCATTTTATCAGTGTATATTTACGTGAGCGTTGATTTTCCTTAAAAATTATTATTCATTACAGGTAGATCCTTGTAAAGGTAAGTATTATTAGAGTCAAAGAATATAATCATTGTCTATGTAGATACCAGGAAATATTTTCAACAAATAGATACTCTTACTCCTTGGCTCAGATACACGAGACGAAATGAAACGTGCCGAGGCGTGCAGAAACAAAATACATCTCTGACATGTCTAAAACCTAAGCAAAAATGATGAACTCAAAATATACCTTTTATCGTTCTAAATATTATAGTTTTATTACAAAAATTATACTTCATAAATTACCGAATATAAACATATTTATATTATAGATATACAATTATGAGCGGTTGCATTTCCTGTAATGCAATTTGATAAATCTAAATGAAAGGTAATAGTAGAATCCTCGAAACGCTTAGATCAAAATAATTGCTACTAAAAACTGTTACATGATTTCTTTCACAATGCCACGATTTTGTAAGCATGGCTGTACCCAGGCCTTTTGTGTAAACGAAGTGTAATAGATCGCGTATGAAAACAAAATAGACTTTTTAAACTAACAACGTTCGTCTAAGGGATCTGTAAGGGATAATATTTTTGACGTGTGAAGGGAGAAAGCTTGTATTACGCTCGATGAATGATGATTTTAACCACGGTTGCCATACAAAACAATGTTGTTAGTTTGTTGTATAGTGACATAGATGAGATTACTTACAAACACGTTAGCGGGGTATGTAGATGCAAAATTGTAGGTTTTCCTGTTTAAGACAAAATTTGTACATGGATATTGCTAAACTGAGTAGCGTCATAGAATCAAACAAGTCCGAATTGAAGAATTGTTAATTTGTTGTGGACTTTTCAGGTAAGTTTTCTTGTTGACTACGAGATGAAGAATTATATTTTTAGATGCCGTTGTAATACATAATGTAAAGTAGGTAAATTACATATCAGCGATATGTTGTTTATTTTTTTATTACCCGAATAAGTACTCGGAAAATTGGGCGGCAATAATACTGCTATTAATACTCCCATTTGTTCTAGACTACATCGTAAATTTATAAAAAATATAAATTTCTACCTGGAATCAAAGCTTTATTTCGCGCGTCTCATGTTGTAACTTGACAAGTTTTATTTTTTACCGTTATTGGTCCACTAAGCTTTATATAGCGTTCCATTTCAGTACTCGGAAATGATAAAACATGTGTGACTGATTTCTATTACAACGTTTATTACGTAACATCAAATGGACTGCATGGCCTAGTTAAAACAAGAGATTTAAAGGAAAAAAAAATGCTCGGTAAATAGTTTACAGGTTACGCAAAGTTATATAAAAGGTGTTAATTTATACATTATCGAAATTGCGTTAATATGTGACGAATATATAATAAGTTAAAAATTGTTAATTTGATGGCTAAATAAATTTAACTTACCATATAAATAATAGCATATTTTCCATTATTTAAACTTACAGAGGATCTATCTATGCACTTCTTAACCGTATAATGGAAAATAATAACAATTATTATTTAGAGGTTTTACATGGAATTTAAAAAATATATTTTAATTTAATTTATAAAACATTACGTGATATAGGTAGGTACTTAAGTTGTTAAGTGCATTTGTAATTTTGAACTAATTGATTTGAATGATAATTTATGTCATATTTATTGTAATTTGCCAATAACATAATAATCTAACAAAATATCGCCTACATCAGAGTTTCAACACACTTACTACACCAACTGAGCTTTCTACACTACGCCCTACCTACCTAAAACATTATTGTTTTGTTCATCTCTGTACTTAATCCTATTTTTGACACGCCAAGCTTAGTTCCATTGGGTTGCCAGTTTAGAGATCAAAATTTGTACTACCTACTTGTTTATATAAATAAAAAAAGAATCGGTGAAAATCCCGAATCATAACAATACTTAGATTTGAACATCTTAATTAACATTGAAATATAATATTACGATGTAATAGGGGTGAATCTGGCCTCTATATACCTAATACGAGTATATATTTGACTTGTTTGTTTATTTATATTAATAAGCAATCGGTGTTAACAAGAACTGCGACATTGTAATCTATGCTAATAAATAAAATTGGAGCGTCTGTTTGTAATATTAAAATAACATTTTTTACAATTTTTGTCTGTCTGTCCGTTTGTTCCGGCTAATCTCCGAAACGGCTGGACCGATTTTGACGGGAGTTTCACTGGCAGGTAGCTGATGTAATAAGTAGTAACTTAGGCTACTTTTATTTCTACTAAATAACTTTTTTGTTAAATTCCACGCGGACGAAGTCGCGGGCACAGCTAGTTATATATATAATCATAATATATAGTTCTGTATTTTGAATTAAGCCTGTGATTAGTTATTATTGCTTTTTAGTGCCAGTTTGTAGTATTTCTGAAGTCAGTTTAAATTCTTTTTAACACTTTTTTTTCTGTTTTTAGTATAAATATTAATTATGTAGAAGTATTGTATCAAAAAATGTTTTTATAAAACTGGACCAGCAGATCGCGAATCTGTTTTTAAGCAATAAGATACTACTCAAGATACTACTAAGTAGTTTCTGTCTACTAATGTAAGTATCTCCTACTCCTAAACATTAAGATTTACTGTTATTTTTATCGTCCGCTCAGCATTATGACATGATGACTCAATGGTATATTGGCTTTATAATGTAACCTGAAACAATAGCAAATAACTTAAAATACAGTTGGAATGTTCTTATCAGTTTCGAGGTTGCATTTTCCATCTCTAAAATAAATCACCTTTACATGACCTATGATGGATGTATAATGTAAATGCTACCAATAATTAATATCTGAAAATATATTAAATAATTATCATCTACTGACTCATGTCAAAAGAAATCAGATTTACTTTTTCATGATTAACGACCGATTCAAAAATGCAGTCACCAACGTAAAAACCTATCCCTTTGCGGACGTAAATTCAGATCATAATCCTTTATTTGCTAAAATTAACATTAAATTGAAAAAGGTAAAACCCAAGTCTTGCTTTAACAGAATCGATTTGGACAAACTTAAAACGAAACAACAAAAAGAGCGATTACTACCAATTCAAATAACTGTATTAAGACAATTTGTGAAAGTAAATACGACACGATATTATAACATATAACACTTGCGACATAAATCAAAGATATAATAACATTGGAATCGCTAGGTAGCATTAGGTACGATTGGCAAAAAACGACAGGAACGGATGACTGATGAAATAATGCAATTAATGGATGTGCGTAGACAGTGTAAAAATAATTTAGATAAATATAATGAAATAAACAAAAATATCAATCTGAAGATAATAGCAGTAAGAGAACAATGGTTAACTAATAAATGCATGGAAATTGAAAAGCTACAACAAAAGCATGACAGTTACAATTTAAATAAAAAGGATAAAAAATTTACAGAGCGTCACAAAAAGAAATTCCATACCACTTTAACAAATAAAGATGGAACTATGGTTAGTGATGCAAAAGAAATTTGTGAGATATGGGGGAAAAATAAGTGGAAAAATTATATAAGGATAAAAGGCCAAAATACGATTTATCACATAAATTTGATATGGAAACTCAAGGTCTTGAAATACTAAAATCTGAATTCATAGTAGCCCAAAATGGGTTAAAAGGCAGGAAAGCAGTAGACTCTGATGGTATTGTTGCGGAGGTATTAATACATGAGTTTAATGTGGACAAATTGCATTCATTATTTAATAAGTTTTATAATTCGGACAATGTACTTCCCGATGACTGGCTTTTGTCAATATTTACACCATTACCAAAAAAAGCTAATGCTAAATACTGCGAAGAACATAGAATGATCAGTATCATGAGCCATTTTTTAAAATATTGATAATTAATCAAAACAGAATTTACAAAAAAATATCAGGAATATATAGGGGAAACACAGTTTGTATTCAGAGCGGGATTGGGCACTAGAGATGCTCTGGAAGCAATCCAAGTATAAGTAAGAGTTGCATAGATGTTAGAATGATTTTTTATATGTGGTTTATAGATTTTGAGAATGCGATTAAGAATGTCAAACACGATCAATTATTAACGATTTTAAAAGCAATTGAAACAGATAAAAAAGTTTAACATTTATAAAGAATTTATATTGGAAACAAAAATCAAGTATAAAAATTAATAACAAATTGACTAAAGAGGTTTAAATAAAAAAGGGAATGCGATAAGGTTCCTTCCACCCTTTCTAATTAACTTATACTCGGAAACTACTTTCAAAAAAGCTTTCGAAGATCTTGACCTGGGCATTCTGGTAAATGATAAACTGATACAGACATTCGTGATGCAGAGTATCCCGTCCTTTTGGCAGAAAGCCTAAATGACCTTCAAATTATGATTCAAAAATTGAATCTGATACTTTTGAAATATGAACATAAAATTAACACAAGTAACACTAAATTTGATGATTGTTCTTAAACATTTAAATTCGTCAGCAATTTTGTGATTGAGGAATGTTTCTATAGAAAGAGTTAACAAATACAAATGTCTCGGTTGTTGGTTAAATGAGGACTGGGAACCGGATCATGAAATTAGAATAAGAATTGAAATTGCCAGAAACACCTTTCAGAACATGAGGAAACTATTGACTAACAGAAAAATGTGTTTAAAATTGCGGTGGAGAATAGTTAAATGTTATATTCTTATTATTATTATTATTCTTACAATTCTTATGTGTGGTTTCGAAAGATGAACACTGAAAACTTATTAAAATTAATAATTGAAGGCAAAATTAAAGGAAATAGAGGTCCGGGTAGAAGAAGAATTTCATAAATTGGAAATATAAGTGACTGGCTGCGGGTTAAAAGCACAGATATGCTAATTCATAGGACTGCTGGTACAGAGAAGTATCGACGAATGGTCGCCGACTTCGTTGATGGAGATGGCAAATGAAGAAGAAGAAAAATCTGTTGAGTAGTTATATTTTTTTTCACCGAGACACATCAGCAGACCCAGAGATGATTGATAATGATGGACTGGTTTTGCAGTGTTACTCTTAAGTAAAAAAAGTATCTTTAAACACGGATCAAATATTCTTGTCCGTTGATGAGTTCAACTTCTCTATCTTTAGATTCTTAATTTATTTAAAGGGGACCAATTCCGAGTTATACTCTATACGCTTAAAAACATTTAAACCTATTTATAAACAACGAAGTTATACCTGCACAATACATAAGGAAAAAATTAACAAGAACATAGATGTTCCTTCTTTTTTGAATGCAGATAAAAATTGCCTCATCTAATACTTTTTACGCTCATCACTAAATCTACACAATTAGTAGGTTATATATATATTTTTTAAATGGTCTCGAATTAACGAATATAATGTGATACTATTGATTGAAGGTTATCGAGTCCATAAAACGGGTACACCCGTAGTCAAGATGCAGTCACGGTCAATTTACATGTTTTTACTAGGCCAACACCTGGTACTTTTTTCATTGGAAGTAAGAGTGTTGATTCTTATTAGTGTATTTTATGACGGCATTACTCTCTACACTTTTTCTTTCTTCCATTTCTAATTGGAAATATTGACATACAATTCTAATACTGTGTTCGGAAGTTTTAATGATATTCGCTGTCGCAATTAGATACAAGAGCTAACAGACTCAGGATGTTTTTCACCTACCTACCTACCTACCTTTACATAGAATCTCTTTTTAACAAATAATGTTTTATAGTCTGAGAGTAATCTTTGAAACCTTATTATTTTGTTATGCTATTTATAAATATAAATAAATAGTTGATATCTCAAACTAGTATGTAATAAGAAGGTCATGATAAATTAAATTAATTTTTGTGTATTATGTGTTAAGTAAGGTTGCCAATTCGTAATCAGTTAGCTCCATTGACTATGGTTTTAACTCTCTGTGTGTGAAATGAGACCTGAATGTGGACATGGTCTAGTAATATTAATATTATCAGCGATATTTTGTGAAAATCCATCGTATAGGTGGCGATAGTATGTATGTTGGGATAGATTTTTATTTATTATAAATGCTTGTTTCTATTGTGTGAGGGAGGTGATGCGTATTGTTAAAAGGTATATACAAGTATATAGGTACCATAATATGTTGTGCAAGCGAATTGTTGCTACTTATATACATATATTATATATTTATTTCAACAAGAATTATTTTCAAAAGTTATTAATGTTATACATATTTTTCTCGAATTCAATCAAAATGACGCTGATATTATTACTTATGCTATCGGTCAACACATAGGATATTATTAACTAAAATATTAATAGTAATAGTATAATATGTGTATATGTTCTAAAAAATAGTATACTACGTAGTGTAGTGTGTACATAATAAGTGTACAGTGAAAGCTTTTAGTTAATAAAAATGTTGACTGCTTTATTGTAGCTATTCCAATAAAAAATAATTAATTCACCTTATTATTTATTCTTTAATTTACCTATTTATTTAAAATTCTTAGTATTATTCTGAGTTATTTTTAGTTTTTTTTTTTTATTGCAAATATTCCTGTATTATTTTTTTATACCACTCCATGTTTTTCCAAAACCTTTTTTGTCTTTTTAATTAATAAATTTTAGTATAGATTATAATATTAAAGTTATATTAAATTCATCTATAAACATATGTGTAGTTGTACTAAATATATTTCAATAAATTAATATTTTTTATGTTTGTTACCTCAAAACTACGTCATTTATTAACCTTTTGTAGAAGTCCCTTTTTGTTTCAGAGTATACTTCCCGTTTGAACCCATTTAAATTTGAAGACAAAATACTTAATAAAATAGGAAATCCTTATAAAAATAGGAAATGAAATCAAGAAATTCATCTTCTTCAAATTGAAATCTTTTTTTTTGTTACAATATTTTCACGTTTATTTACAACACAACTGGAGGACACCTGCCTTATCGCTTAACTATGACGTCACATTTAGTTTAATTAACATAAATAATTACGTCACTTAAGTTCTAAAACCGCTGAAGACGGTCGACTGATGTTCTAGTCCTTTTTAACAATAAGTATAAAATATATCTTACACTAGATTTGAAGTCACTCGTTATAATCTGCATTCGATCGGTCACGATATAAGTATCTGATAATACCTCAATCTCTTAGCACTGGGATTCTTATCATTAACCTGCTCAGTATACTTTATGTCTATGCTCTACGTACCACTTCGAGTTAAAATGATAATACTTTTATCAACTTCTGCAGTTTTTGAACTTAAGTGACGGTTACGCCAATAAATTTAATGTAATTTCTTAATTGAATTGCCTTAAATATTGAATTAAGTTCACAGTATTTGTATTTATATTGCGATATCAGCTGTCTATAGATAAACAATAGCTGAGTTATTGGCTACGAACTCGTGAATGTAGGTGCCTTCGAACAGGGGAATATGGTGCGCGAAGTGCTCATTCCGTGTCCAGCGTGCGACCAGCGCCTGTGCCTGCGCAGGGACATCCGACGGCACCATGTGCCCCGCCCCCCGTACCACCACCTCCGTCAGCCGTCCACCCGTCTTACTGTACCTATTTTACAAAACAATGTTAAGCACGGAGACATGATCAATTGCATGGTAGTTACGGTAGTATCTATAGTAGTTTAAAGTCAATACAAATTTGACTAATTCGGGGTCAAACGCAGTAGACGCATTAAAGTAGGGTTCCAATGATTTGAATTTCGCGGGGAAATTCTAGTGGACCGTCATAACCTGTGGTTCCACTAGAAATGTGTGAAGAAGCTGAATAGTGAAAAGCATAGTAGAGCGGTGAAATATTGTGATTCTTTCCTCCAAAACCGTAGGAAGAGGTTTAGATTTACGAGGACGCGTACCTATCTCTATCGAATACCATCTATTAATTTGTTGTTTACTCCACAACCCATCGCATACGAGTATATGCATCTCTTTTTTTCCTAGAAGTACGTGAGTGAGTAAGAAAGGTAATCCTAATAGCATTTTTTTCCCATTCTGCTTAGGTATTTCGCACATTTCTAGTGGAAAGGCAGCTTTACAATATAATTTTTGTAACAATTTCTGAACCTTACCCAGCGAGCCTATTTTCAAACATGAAGGGGTATCTAACAGCTCGAAGGAACTCGCCCGCTCCTTTCCACTGCCACGTGCGGTAGTTCTCTGAAGTAAATACGCATGGTAGCATCTGATCCAGTTGTCCACTAAATCATTCAACAAACGTACATAATTATTTTAAAAATTGTCTCAAATGTAAGTAAGTTATCACATCATTCAAACCATTGAGATCAATTTGTAGTGAGTCTGCTTATAGAACGAATAGTTTCCGACCCGATTTCCGGTATATTCGATTAACTTATTGTGAGGGAACTGCAAATATCTGACAAATACTGATAAGAATCTACACACGTATATCACAAGAAATTAAGACGCGGATACAAACAACATGATATTGGACCTTGAACTTCTCAGACAACAGGCAGGGCCACATAATTTTAACAGTTCCAGCTGACTTAATTATTATTTACAATCATTTTTCTACAATAATCTGGTTTAATGATAAACACCAAACCACCGTGAAAACAATGCCAAGTGTTTATCTTAAGCTTAGCTTTAAATTGCAATATTTTGAGGCAGAGACGAGATAGGCATCCCATCCAGGTTGTGGATGCACCAAACAAACATCAATCGCAGGCAGACCTCACAGCTCTACGGTTGCTACAGATATCAAACAGAGACCGGTTATGAATTCTGAATGGGCCTTTATTTTTTTAAAGTGTATATTAGAAATTGATTATTGCTTCATAGAAGAAAAACATCGTAGGCAACATGCATACTTAAGAGTTCTTCATAATATTAACCAAGTTGTGTGAAGTCTGCCAATCCACATTTGCCCGCTTTTGTTTAACTCGTCTCGGTAAGAGGCCAGCAACAATAACTGTCTGTTATTGATTATAATGATGAGATAAAAAGCGTTCCGGAAATGTTAGATGGAGGCTAAATTTTATAAGTGCTTTCGTTTTTGCACACGTTAAGTTTTTTTTTTTCCAATAATTACTCTTACATAATTTACATTAATCCTTCGCTTGTCAGACGCGTCAATCAAACTTACTACTACACTACAATAGTAATGTATTAATTATTTTACCAGTAAGCAAGCACTCGATAATGTTCCAGTAATTTTTCGAACAAGGTTTTAGAACTGCTCAAGAAATCCGGGGCAAGCATTAGGTTTGTAGTAAAGTTTACAAAAGCGAAATTAATTTCGCCGACGTGTATTGCCTTCTTGATTTCAGGTTTCTTCAGAAAACTCGAAAAACGACCAAGTGACACATCATCTTTCAGAAAGTTGTAGGCCTGTTTCTGATGTGTTAAAAACAATAGAACAGAAATAAGGTTCATCCATTTCTGCAAAAAAGTCCAATTGTCAAATAACTTACCTAATGATTAAATATTATTATGTTGATTTGCGAATAATTATAATGTATCCATATAAATCGACATCAAAGATGTTTGTGAAATAAAAAATATATTTACAACACTTGAAGTATCAATTATGTATTTCTAATAATCAAACCAAGGGAACAGCTTTTTTTACTCATGAAAAATGAATACACAAAAAATACATGATGAATGATATTAAATTAATGTATAATAAATTCTCACAAATTGGTATCTAAAAAATAACTTATAGACCTATTAAACAACAGACTTACAGTTTTAGCCCCCACGCTGTCCTGATTGGCAATGTCTCTCTGGAACGCTTTTGCTAGGGGTTCAATAATTTCAATTTGCTCTTTCTCCAAAAGCCCGAAGTAATAATAAGTTTGCGTCACTTGTGCAATCATGGCGGGATCAACATACGCATTACCAATAATTAAACCCTGCGTGGAGAATTAGCATAATATGTAATATATTTGAAAACAAAACAAAAACAGGCTTAGGTTGTGTTGTTGAAGAGATGGTTAACAGTCAGATGCACGGTTAAGTAATCAAGATCAGTCCTTGGCTGGATACGCATCGGTATCCACTCAAGTTTTACGAATTATTACGAAGAACTACTCAAAATTATATCCTCACCTGTAAATTGACATCTTGACCTGGTCTGTCTTTGTGCGTATGTAATTGCATTGCAAGGGCCGGAACATATTTTCCGGCATACGATTCGCCAGCTATAAAAAGTGGCGCTTGCTTTAGCTCGGGAAACACTTGAAGAAACTGTCGTACTGTGCTAAATAGGTGCTTGGAATACTAAAAATATTAAAAGATTAAGGAATATAATTTGAAGAATTTTATCATGAGGAATATTATTTCTCATTAATAAATTTGATGGAAAAATATAACTTATGTCACGCACCGTTGCCATATCCTTGACGAATCCGTCCTTATGTTCTGTAAAACTGAAACCAGATCCAATAGGATTGTCGATGAATAGTAAAGAATGATTTCGCAGCCAAGTATAATGATTCTCTGCAAATTAGTTTTTTTTATAAAATACTGTGCTATTATTCTCACAATTTTTGTATTAGGTTGCAAGGTAGATAAATAGATTGTATATTATGTTATCAGATATAACATTATTTTATTAATAATTATAATTAAAATATCAAACCAATAATGAGAAATCATACTCATCAAAGTGTCCGTAGAATCCACCTGAAAAGGTCCAATCTCTTCGAAAAGACCAATGAGACTCGATGCGCCCGGACCTCCTTGAAGCCAAATTATCCAAGGCGTTTCATTAACCGGCTTATTTTGGACAGGAAAATACCAGAAGAACACATTCGAATTGTATGTTTTGTTAACAGTAAAAAAGCCTGTGTAACTTTCAAAACCTAGAAATAAAGAAGGATCGACTCTACAAGCACTCCTTGCTTCTTCATTGAGTCCTTTTTCTAACAAAGGTGTTAATATTAATGGACTGCTAGCCTCATTGGTATTTTGAAAATTTGATGAATCCTTCATTCCATTTTTATTACTACCAAGGTTTTCTTCGATATTGTTATCAGTTTCGAATTCTTTTGACTCAACCTTAATAGGCCTCGTAGTCGGTAAGGTTATGCGAATCGCTGAATCTGTCTCGATATCATTTTTGGGTATAACATCGATTGATGGATTTGGCAAATTTTCTTCTTTAAAAACTACCTTACCTTGACAACTGTAAAAAATAATGCATTTTATGTCAATAGTCAGTCTCCAAATGGAAAGAACATGAGTGGTAATTACCAAGTTCTTGGAGCAATTGATGAATTAATTACTCTTAGATATTTTAACATGAAAAAATTTTATATGTTTATAAATATGTTTTATTCTCAGTTGCATGTAATATCTTAAAATCTCAGTGGTTTCTTTTATGCTATATCTATACATATGCATAATAAATTTTTTAAGTGATCTCTTTCTGTACATGAACGATATATGAGAAAAAATATTATTAGGGACCTTTATTAACACAATATAACACAAAACAAAAGCTGTTAGAATTTTTGTCACTTTGTTTGTATGTCTGTGGGTCTGTTCATGCTAATCTCATAAAGGGCTTAACTGCTTTCGTTCTGATTTTCACTAATGTATTGCAGTAAGCATCAATTAATAATTAAAGTTTGTTTTATTGCAATCCGTAAATATATAAAAAAGTTATAAATTATATTGTAATTTGTAACTTTGTTGAACGAGAAAAACCCAGTCCTAAAACAATCCAGGAGCTATTTCTAACTGTAAGGCGTAGTTTTCCTGAAGCGAACCGAGGGTGGTTTGCTCCTAATGAATATTAAAAACTTTTATTTCAATGTGATCAATAAATAATAGTAATAAATTAAAAAGCGGAAATTTTTTGTACAACATGATGGTTAGTATTGTAGGCCATAAATAACGATACAAGATTTTGTATGGATTTCCGCTTTAACATTCTAAAATTGTAAATTACTTACTTGGCAAAAATTACAAAAGTCACTAATATCACTGTCTGCACCATTTTGTTCATAAATCTATGAATTACATAGAACCTTAAAATATCGACATATCGATAAGTGCACTTTGTTGTGCTAAAGAACTGAACTAGACTGCGGATAAATATTTCGTGTAGCTATCTTTTCGTTATCAAACTGAACCTTTTGACCTGTTCTCCGTATCTATATTAGTTGCGTATTACAAGCAATTTTATAATTTATTCGAACACCATTATTTATTAATTATATTTGTACCGCTGGAAGTGTTTGTTAATTAAAATTAATTGTAATACGTACAAAGTACGCTCAATAAAAATGTGCTCTCGGTAGAAAATAAACGCAGAGTTTACTTGCTACGTATTTTATAGAGTCACTATGCACTACGACACCAAACGTTGAAGGCAAATGGTAATATAGTGAGATATGGTATTTTAAATGAAAATACCTTAATTTCTTTATTATTATCAAGGTTTTTAAAACAGGTTACACTTAGTTTTTGATGATTTATTTTTGTTGAACTGTTGAAATAACTTGAAAATGAAAATTATCATATCAATTAGTGTAAGTAGTTTTATTTTTTCAACTAATGAAGCATCTCGCAGAACCTTTTCTTGTTATAATTTTATAACTGAATATATATCTACACTAATAATATAATTCTGTACATGAACGATATATGAGAAAAACCATTATTATGGGCCTTTATTAACGCAATAGAAACCAAAACAATAGTTATTAGAGTTTTTGTCTGTTTGTCTGTGCGTTTGTTCCCGCTCATCACAGAAACGGCTTAACCGATTTCGTTCCGGTTTTCACTGATGTATTGCAGTGAGCGTCACTCAATACTTAAAGTTTGTTTCATTGCAATCCGTCCATAAATAAAAAAGTTATAATTTAATATTGTAATTTATAATTCATAAAACGAGAAAAACCCAGAAAAATTCAGATGCTTGTTTGAAGCGTAAGGTAGTTTTTCCGAAGCGATGCGAGGGCATTTGCTAGTAAATAGTAAACTTTTAACTGTTATAAGTATATAATTTTAACTGTTATAATTTTCGACCAAAACTTTGGTGATTATATAATTAATACTTCTGGATACGCTACATACTGTTGAAAAATGTTCAACTGCAAGATGGACTGACAATCTGAAGAAAATAGGGCCTCAAAATTTGTCAAAAATCACTTTCAAAGACAGATGAATGAAACGTGAAGAAATAAAAACTGCAATGCTTTTAAAAACGGAAAATTTAATGTTAATATTGATTTTAAATTTAGGTGTATTTTCGGAGTACCAGTAAGATAGATAGATACACAGGAAATGTAATTAGATAACATACGTTTTCATATCGATCTATTTAAAATACAAAAGCTTTATGGTGCAAAAATACCTTTGAAAAAGACTGGTACTTCCGAACTGAAAGTGAACTTGAGAAATCCGAGTATGTTTTCCCTATATTTATTAGTTTAATGTTATTAATATATTAACCTTCGTATTTGCTGACGATAGTGAATGAAGTTCGTTTATGCTAATAATAAACGTGGACCGTTTGTTTTTTGTTTAAACATAGATTGTCTTTGTAATCGTTGTAAAAGCTAAAAAAAATATTTTTCATTTCTATCATCCAGTTTCGCTAGCTGTCTGTATACTTATCGCATTAACCATCAAACAAATTTAGAGAAGGGAGTACGTAGCATGTTTGTAACTTATGTTGAAAATTATTAGCCATAATCTTTTACGTTTAAATTCGAAAAATGTACGTTTTGAAACATGAAAAAAATGCGATTTATGGGTGACAGTACTATTTGTAAATATAAGGCGTAGGTTTTCTGAAGCGCTGCAAGAGTGCATTACTAGTCAACTATAAACAAGTAAATGAATATCACCACTTGCCATCAGGTGGCTACTCGTTTGTCAGCTGTTAACATACAAATAAATAAGAAAATATATTTTGCAAACTTTAAAGTTTAAGTTTGTTGTTAGTATAAATACACGACCCAGATATTATTATGTAAATAAATATTTTTGGTTGTTATAATTAATTCCATTACTTATGCTTCCTACAGAATCGCACTGGCCCATTTTATATTACTATGTTGTTGATTGATCACTTAGCGTATATTACGCAATGGAGCCTCTAGATGATCGCGGTCTCTGTACACGTGCGTTCCCAATGATATTGAGGATATCTATCTATATTGGCGACGCAGCAATGATGTCCAGTACCATATTGTATAATGCTTTGGGGGAACCACGATAATTCATTATTAATCTGTTCTGGGGTTCTAATCATAGAGAATAACTTTCACTGTGATTGGTTAAATGATACAGTATCGAAGTCTATTCAACGTCGATTAGTTCTACCAACATCCATTTCTACGTAAAGTCCAGTATACAATCTAACAAACCTTGCATATTTAAAGTTTGACGTGCTAATATGCCTTATTAATTAAAAAAATATCATTAAAGTTCCTCGTTTTATTTTTTTGTGAATTACATTTTTAAATCAAAAAATAAATAAGGTGTCTCGATACAGACATTCAGGAGTGTATAAAGATATTTTATGACATAATATTTACAAAAATTAAATTAGTTTTTATTATTTAATTTTCAAGGCTAGTTTTTTCTGTTATTATAATACCCCATAATACCTAGAAATAAAGTCAAATCCCCTAAATACATTATATATTTTTCCCGGTCGCAAATAATGTAATATCCGTAACTGAATTTATCCGAATCAATCGGATAAACCGAAATAATTTTATATCCGCAACTGTAACCTGTAAAATATTATTCATATATCCGTATCCATATCCAGATCCGAAATTACATATCCACAACATCCCTAATTTACATGTATAGTCCTAAGCTTCCCCGTTGTCAGGCAGATTTGCATTTTTTTTTTCATTTATTCCTTACACAGAAAAATAATATAACATTTGTTTTTATGATGAAAATAATGTTTTCAGTGAGTGTTCGGTTGTATTACAATGGTTAATTGTGCTTGATTTTGCTATAACTCCTAATAAAATTATATAAAAAGTGAAGTGAAGTATATTTCATTTCATAGTGATAACCTAAACAAAATAATTCCATTCCATCCCAGTTGGAGATAAAAAGAATTATTTATTTCTTTTTCACATTTTTTTCATAATCGTAAATCTATGCATTTTTAACAATTTAAATGTAATAACTGAGAGACGATTAAAAATATGGTCAGATATTTAATTTATTAACCAATACATCTTTTATTTGTTTCATTACATCTGTCAGTCTTGTTAATTCAGAGGCAATAGTTTTTAAGGAATCTCGTATGCTTATTGAAGTATCTAGCTTTTCCCTTTCCAGCTGCAGGAACTGAGCTGCATTATCGTCATCTGTAATAAAAGCCATAAACATATTTTATCGGCAAATAAGATGAGGCTATATTACTCCCTTCCTCCAATACTGATGACACTCCGAAATAATATCAAATAGTTTTTCTGGTATATTAGAAAGGTACTTGAAGGTACTTGTGTAAAAACAAAGCCTGGACTCTGGAACCAAGATGTTGTAAAATTTTTCCTACAATTACTTTACTAGTATATCAATAATTAGTTTATGATTGTACACAAGTAAAATCACAGAATTATAAAGTTTTTATTTAATTTGTTGTTATTAAATTAATATTAATTTATTTTGCAACAATCCGCAAGCACAAACGAGCACTCTCAGGGCAAGTCTTACAATGAGGATGCTCCGTTTCAGACCAAAACATGTGTTGGTGATGGTATGTATATTGGTATATATTTTTATTTATCATAAATGCATGTTTTCCTTATGGGAGGAAGGGAGGTTCTATGCATGTGTAGAAGTATATACCATCATACATTGTGCTTGCAGATTAAAAATTTAAAAAAAAATACATCTTTCAGCCAGGTGTAGCAAACATAAGTAATCAGTCCTCATCAAAACAAATTATCTTGAAATCCAGGATGAATAGACCTCTGACAGATGTTATTTAAAAATTTGACACTATCTAGTATATTAATTGGAGTATATATATGGTGTGTATTTGATGCTTCAGATGAATACCATACGGTCTATATCATGACAGAATGCACACATTACTGTAGAAATAATAAGGTAGTATTCAGTGCTGTTTTATTGTCGGACTTACATTAAACAATGTCAAAATGGTTGGGAATACTGCACTGTTGAAATTTAAAATAAAAAATTACATTATACCTGTATCCTCTGCAATTGTTATATTCACTCTAGGTTTCTGATCTGGAGGAGTACTGAGATCACCTTGAGTCTCCATTTCCATTATATCAGCCATATCTCTAGGTGAATGATGTCTCTTTCTTGACTTAACATGTCTTGATTCTGGAACTGAAAAATTAAATCAACTAATTGTTAAAGATGCTACAAAATCAAATACAGATAGTTGGTGAAATTAATTTCCCAAATACCTGAACAACGATGAAAAGATGTAACATTATCATGATCTTCATTGGTGGGCTCCTCAAATGTATCCTGTAATGACCATTATATCACATAAATTATACTATCATACATTGCAGATCAAATAATAAAAAATATATACTAAAACATTTTTAGGACATTATGTATAAATTTCTTGCTACATGCTTTAGCGAAAGTAAACATCCTGAGGAAATGTCCTGTACACCTGAGAGTTCTCCATAATGTTTTCAATGATGTGTGAAGCTTGCCAATCCATACTTAGAAAGCATAAAAGTCTGGGTGTGTACAGCCTTATCTCTTCTCATTGTGAAAAGAGACCTGATCCCAGCAGTGGGACAATCAGGGGTTGAAATAATGGTGATGATGTACTAATAGCAGTGCACAGGAAGTCAATATACCATATTTGCATTGAAGAAGATTATATACATAATTATTACCTCTTCTCCCAAAGGATCAGTCTTAATCACTACACCTTCAAGAGAGTTTTCTCCAATAATACTCATTATACTTTCTTCCATTAAAGTTAAGCTTGTGCTGCCTTCAGGCAGAGCTCTGTTGGAGTCCTGTGCAGCTTTTAGCTCCAATGCTCGTCTTCTTACTCTGTACTTCCAGTCACACCAATACTAAATAATTAATGAAAAGCACAAGAAAACACTACATATCAATGAAATATAAATCAACTTCTAATAAAAATAAATTAACAATAAATTCAGTGTAATTATTGAATTCAACCTGTTTCAAACTTCTTTTAGCTAATACTTTAATAAAAAAATAAGAATTTTCGAATATTGAAAAAAGGTAATAATAAAAACATTGTAACTTCTTATATTATTTACCTTAGACCAACCTTTCCCATCCTTATGTGCACCTCCATTGAACACATTAAGTTTTTTGGCGCACAAATTCCATAACTTTAAAGTGTGCAATTTTCCACGACGACCTCTTGTGAATCCTTTAGCAAGTTCTTGATGTTCCTTCAAAAACTCTATGAGGGCATTAAGTTGATCTAATGAAACCTGTTTTCTTTTTTAATCTGAAACAGCAATTTGTAACAATAAATTGTTTTCACGTTCATATTTTGTTTACAATGATATTCTGTATTGCTACTGCTGCAAAAGTTGTATATGAGTACAATAAGCAGTTTATTGTATTGTATTTTAACGAAAACATTATTATAAATATATGAATGTGTGTGTGTGTATAATATTGACTATGTAAGTAATGTCAACTTTTAAATTTCTTTGGTTCTATACACGCAAACGATAATAAAAATACAAACCCACTTCCATTACTCAAAATAAATTACAGATACACTGCCTTTGCTAATTATATATCATTAAATTCATGGTTGCAAGTTACTTTACTTGGTACATACACAAATGGCTAGGTATAAATAATAGAATTTTCTAATTCATCAATAAATAATGAAATTGTCTCGGAAAATCTTAAAACTCCGAATCGGCCGAATCAGCGCAACAGTCAGCTGTCAGCTGTCATTGTTTCAAAATACAGAAAAACGCATTGACAGCAACGACAATGACAACTTTGACAAATAATCTGACGACTGTACCAATTGTTAAAATAAGTAATCCTTTATTTTAGACATAATATTTAATAAAAAATTAAATATGCAATGTAAAATGGTCTTCTTATAACAACAGTCCAAATCATACAACTTTATGGCATATTATGTTTCTCGATTATCGATATACTTAATGCATTAATACGTGGAAATGCGACTAACGATAAAGCTCATGTAGCAGCAAAGCTTTATCTAAAGCATATTTTCTACGTTACACACTCAGCTACCATATTCAATAAAATGCGCGCGCATTGAAAAATGGGCATAATTTATTTATTTTTGTGTTAAAAATTGGAAGAATTATAATTTTAAGTATTATGTAGATGTTGTAAGCTGTTTATTTATTTTGGTTAAGCTTATCTGGATTGTTTTAGTAGAATACATTAAGTTTGCACGATACGATTAGGTTATGAAAGAGAAACACTGATGAAAGCGCTGTTTTGCTTTATGGTCAGAATCAAACGAATCACATCTAATCACGGCGAAAATCAATACCAGCTATATCACAACAAATATTTGCACCTCAGTCAATACATTACTATACGGATAAAATGAGTAGGGTCCTGAAAACCATGCCATTTAAAACTACAAGTGATCTTTAAAAATTGTTCGTATATTATCTCTCAGAATCTACGAGAAAGTATCGTATAATTGGTGAAAGCTTTTAAATTTTTTCTCTAAATAAGACAACAGGTATAGATGCGTGAAGATGGTATTTTTTAAGGTGATTAAAGGGGTAAGTAGTCAGATTTAGGAATGCTACATAACACAATTTTTATTTTATTTAAGATAAAAGATTTATAGAAAATTAGCTTATAAGGACATCTTTATTGTATTACTTATAATGTTTTGGGTAATATTTAGTAAAATATTGTAATAAACAGCATTTCAATCAAGTATTAATGTAAAGTAATTAGATAGGAACCCCAGGATCTTTAGCTGTTTCAATATTATTCATATTTTTTTGTAATAATTTTTTAATTATACTTTTTACGTTTAATTATATCGACTTACTTGACGAAAATTGCTCATTATATTATGTTACGGTAACCAATTATTTCTTAAAAATGAATTATGTATAACAAGATAGAAGCCCTAAAAATAAATTCTGGAGTATTCAGACCATCTGAGAAGAAAATGGAGCTGCGCTGTTGGCAACTGATCAAACCAATTTCTCTTATATTTTAAATTAAAATGAAATACCCATTAGATGCGTTTAATCACAGCTTTGTTTAACTTTGATTCTTGTTGGTGTGTATTGATGTTTTAACAACTTTGTACCAATCAGATTTTATTATTACACATACATAGTTTATGAATTTAGGGAACCTCTTTTAAATCTTTAAAGGGGCTGGTGAGTGGGACAAGTTTGAGAACCTATGGTCTCCAGCAACGTAAAAAATTGATATTATATGTATTACTTGAAATAAAAATAAACTATATTATAATAATATGTTAATGACTGGAATGCCGGAAACTACAAATAACAGACAACTTTAAGCAAGGTGAATTTTTTGTTAAGTATTCACCTTTTCTCAAATATTTATTTCCTATTCTCTATATTAATTATCTCAACAATGTGAATTATATGTATGCCGTGCATTTTAATTCTCTTATTATCAATCATTCCAAAAATCGTTCCCAAAATTAAATAATAACAATTTATTAAATACAACTATTACAATTAATAGTAAAACATTATGTTTTGTTCCATAGTAACTTTATTGATTGTTATAATTTATATATTTTTGAAGTAATTTTTTTTATATAAAATCCTTATAATCTTAAAAATATATAATATATGACATAGAGCAGATGTGTCTGTTTCCTAATTCCAATTCTAAAAGGAACTCTATACGCCAGGCGTATTTTACCTACTATAAATGGATCGATGATTATGTGGCACCCGCCTGCTTTTGTAATTAGAAAAATACATTTGCTGCCTTTGTGAGCACAATTAGTATTATGGCATACACGATCACGATATGTGCAAGTCAAATATGATAGAATCGCAAACAACTCAAATTGAGTTGACTACGAACAACACGAGGATTTCTTATAGATCTATTTAAAAAAAAAACCCGTTAAGTAATCAGTTAACACGTCATTGTTAATTCTATTTAAAACTTCCATTTCAATTTGCCAACCCTGTCAAGTTACTTCTTTTGCGCGTGTTCGTATTTTCTTAAGGCAACAGAGGTTTCATTGAAGTTTTCCTTCGCCGTTTGCCGTAGTCAGCTCGCAGTCGTGCTGTGAGTGGACAGTGTAGGAAGGGGCTTCTCGTTGGTCGCGCGCGTTTTAATTTTCCACCGTGAACGAATTGGCCGGAAACATTTTAAATAAAAAAAAATGTTCGTTCTAAATATAATATCTTGGAATATCGTTTACATGAGAGTTTTGGTTTGAAATTTTGAATAAAAATGGAATTGGAAGTAACCGCCGACGTGGTAAGCGATTATAATTATTTCGAAGAAATATAATTATTTCGGAAGAGTATATTTAATAATAATGTGTCTTTGGAAAAAATTTCATATAATATTAGTTATTTATTTATATGTTATGATAGCAATGGTAACAAAGTACAATATAATTACAGTTTGTAAGTACTTCAAGTTAATTAAGGTTTCTTCTATTGTATTTAAATTTATGAAGTAAGTTTTATTAATTTGAGAGTAAATTCTGTTTATGTTAACACTTTACTTCAAATTAATGTTACAATATATTAATATATGTTTAAGTAACTATAGTATAGTAAGACCACAGAAATATAAATCCAGTATGTTTCAGTAAGACCGCCAATATAGTCCTGCTTTTATCATACTCATATCAATTATGTAAAATTGTAAAATTGAAGAAGATAATACAACGTTTATTTATAACATGAACCATTAATAACCAAGGTGTCATGTTGTAAATTAGAACCTACTAATTATCCATATCAAATGTACTTACCTGAATTTAAAAATTATGATAAAATTGAAGCTAATAAATTAATTTTAGTAACATAAACATCCAGAATAAATACACTATATCGTATGAAGTGCTCTCAAAATTTCTACAATTTTATACTTTTATATTATATTAATTGTCTACACAAATATATATATATATCATATATAATAATATATTATATATTATTATACATTAATATTATAAAGAATTTTACGAGTTAGTGTATATGCGGAAAGTAATCTCCGAAACCACGGCACTTATATGAATAAATATTTTACTATTGCAAAGGTACATTATTCCAGATCGACATAGGCTATGTAGGTACGTATATTACGTAATTGTACAATACGAAATATGTCGAATACGAAATATAAAGGAGGGAGTGCGGATTTTGTGAGTTTCAGTTTATGCGGAACCTAATCAGCGGAATCGTGGCACCTACTTGAAAAATTTTACAGTTGTTGTCCTAAGCATAGGCATTAAATTATGTATAAATTAGCATAATTGCTCAACCCGAAAAAGTCGCAGCGGGCCGCTACTCATGGATAAATTAAGTAGCCGAATAATTTCCAAAACACATTACCTAATCAATAGTCTCCTATTACTTTCAATGACTATCCTGATATTTATTGTACGTGGCCCAAAGTGTGAATTAATCCTACCATTGTATGCTTAAAGCTTATTTATTCAAGCAATACCAATGTCAATTGATTGAATGACTTATATCTGTGATTTTAAAATTATATTATATTTACATTTGACCTACTTATATTTTTTTACATTTTAATGTTAAACCTTTATAGGCTATGGCTCACACGTCCATGAACATAAAATAATCTTAAATTTCAGTAAAGCTATGTAGTCTTACTGATGGTGGTCATAAATTTGTATGATGGGTGTCGGTGATTCTAATGGCCATTACAACTAACCGGAATGTATTATACAAATACATATAATAAGTTCAAATAGGAAAGCCAAACCCCCAAAGAGTGTACTTCTCCATTCATCCTTGAGTTCAAGGCAACCTCTCTTGCTTTTCTGGACGCTGAACAGCGGATGAGGCATGGGCACCTTCTTTTGACAGGCACTGTGCTCTCACCCTTCTTAGTATCCACGGTATTTATGCATCGTCTATGGTTTTTGACTGTCTGACTAGGTACCAAAAATCAAAAATTTGACTAGATTGCAGAGTCTGAGTGTTACTCAACCAGATGTACCACTTCTTACTTTGCTGACAAGGCATCAGTGACGCCCACGGTCTTGCAAATATGCATCGGTGGTGGCAACCACTTAAAATAATGTGAAACCCAAAAAGCTAAACTGATTACTATGATGGGGCTTTTATTTCAAAAATTTATTACTGTCCCTAGTATGAAACTTGGCAAACGGTGAGACGGATACATAAGTGTCGCATCACTTTGACTAGTTTTTTAATTAGTCCCTAATTCTTTTTTAATCTGTGGTATTAAGACCGTCTGTAATTAAGCTCCTTGTTTCAGAGTTTCGCTTACGATATCTTAACACGCGATTTTGGTACTAACACAAACAGAATTACTTGTGTACTGGTTTTCAAGGTAGTTATAGTACTTGTAATATTTACTTCTACATATCTACAAACAATTTTTTACGGATGTAACGACACTCGCGTCATAGTTTAGTCGAAATCGTGTGATTCCCTGTGGTCGAGCTCCTAAACAGGCATATACGACGTTATTTCATCTTCGCCATAATAACTTTCTTTTTAATATTTCTTCTTAGAATAGTTCATAAGTGAGGTCTATTTTGGAGATGTTACTTATGTTACATGGAACCTGGTGCTGCGAGACCGTTTGGCGGCTCTTAGAGATTCCTATGATCGTATTTATACGTCACATAGCTAGTTACTTTACATCATAATATGCACATATTTGTCAGTTGTTTTAAAAATGGAAAGTGCTGCATTAAATTGCCTTATTTGTATTAGAAGTTATTGACAAAATTTAACAAAGTCGAGTGACACCGACAGTTGAATGACGGCTAGTGGTAAAATTTCATGCAGTTACTCGCGTCTTGTCGGAGATCCTTATGTTACTCAGCTGGATCACAAACTGCGGCCACCAGTGCAATGAAAAACGCTCCGGGCCTCCTTAGTTATGAAGAGCGACTCCTGCTCTCCAGTGGGCTATTGCAACACACGTAGTAATATTTTCTTCATAATGATTGGGTATTTGAATAGCTTATTCATATCGCGAAATGACGACGGTCTTACACCGCGGCCACATAGGGACATTAAAAAGATCATTAAAAACTGATCTCGTAGAAGTTAAACAAAATTTCCTTGGAACATTCTTGAACATTGCTCAATTATGTTTACATATTCATCCACATGACATCGAAGAGCCCATTTTTTCCATGAGTAATTGTAAGAAATTATAAGCCGATCAAAATAACATTTTGCGGGAGCTATTTAAACTAATTAAGTAAGTAATTGCGTATATGTCTTTCATCGTTCCACACCCAGCGAGCAATAATTAATTACTTAAGATGGAATAACACGTGATATGAAATGACCCGTGTTCGTTGAAGACATAATGTAGAAGGTATTTTTGGACATTATATACATTTATTATTTATTATTTAAACGGTTCTTTTAAAATTAGTTCCATGTGATATGATAAGACTTTTCGATATAAAATTAACATACCTACTCTACATAAAACTTTTAGAATTCGCTCCGCTTTAATGGATGTAAAGTCGATTTATGAATTACCAGATTGTAATATACTTAATAAAATCTACATATATCTATCTATATTAATATATTCGCTTTCTGTACATGAACGATGTATGAAAAAAAACATTATTACGGGCCTTTATTAACGCAATAGATCACAAAACAATAGTTGCTAGGATTTTTGTCTGTTTGCCTGTGCGTTTGTTCCCGCTAATCTCAGAAACGGCTTAACCGATTTTGTTACGGTTTTCACTGATGTATTGCTGTAAGCATCACTTAACATTTAAAGTTCGTTTCATTTCAATCCTCCCATAAATAAAAACTTCATGAATTATTATATGTATTTCGAATTCACAGAACGAGAAGAACCCAGTCTTTAAACAATGCATATGCTATTTCTAAGCGTAACATAGTTGTTCGGAAGTGAAGCGAGGGCAACTTGCTAGTTGAGAATATAATGGAGAAGTCCCAGTGAAGAAGTTTCCTCACAACATTTTTTCGTTATCTCGAGCAAGAAATGTTAACGATGAAGTGTCATCATGATGTTTTTCCTTTAACTAAGTAAAATAGTGGTAGCATATTTGAACGTGGCACGGGAGACTTGAGTTGGAATCCTGGACGCATCTCTACTTTTTTAAATTATATATGCGTATTTCAAATTAATTATTACTTGCTTTGGTGAAGGAAAAATTCGCAAGAAACCTGCACATCTGAAAATTTTCCGTAACGTTCTCAAAGGTAGGTGAAATTTGAAAACAAGCCGTTAGCCAGCGCGGCGGATTATAGGCTTAACCTGTCACTGTGACGTGATCCGAGCTCAGCAGTGTGACAATAATGGTTTATAATGAAGGAAGAGATAATTTACTCTCTCATTGCTCTGCACCCATTTCCAATTAACGGCAAGGGCTCCTTATTGTTCGCACCGCTCTTTCATACGCACCTCGCGTAGCAATAAACCGTACAAAAAGTCTGATAGCAGACTAAGTGCTACTGGAAGGCATTGAACCAAAACTTGAGAGTTGCAGTGAAATTACCACTAGAGAAGACGAAGCAGCCACTATAAATAAAATTTGTCAAGGTGTTACTGCGAACAAGAACGAAGTAACAACATAATTAACTATGGAAAAAAATATTTTGGAGAGTAACAAATTTAGATTTTAATAAGTTCAGTTAAGTAACTAAGATCTTAAAAAGGTCATATCACTGTCTTCTTCTTACCCAAACTCCAAAGATGTGATGAAAATTTCAGCAAATTTCAGGAACATAATGTTTGAACAAATAATAAAATATTGAACAGAACGTCGAAGACTGTGAAGAAAAGGAGATAATTAAAATAACTAAATGTTCAAAATTGAATGTCCTAAACGGAAGGGAATTATGTATCTTGCTTGGTAAATACAATCCTGATCGTACCTGTGCTATTAAAACATATATTACCTAAAACGGCTAACATTATATTTTTCCGATTGAATCATCTCACCAATGAAGACAACTGACAATTTATTAAAAAAAACCCAACATGTGTATTGCAAATGGAGAAAAAACCTTAAAATTTGTAAGTGTCATGCACGCAGTATCGTTAAAACAAGAAAATTCGATAGGTTAAGTTGCATTATCAGAACTTTTTAAATTTCTATACATATGACTATGTTTTTCGAAGACAGGGATAAAAAATGAAAATGAGAAATGAAACCTTCAAATTTGGCCTGGCTACACACAATACCAGACAAAGAAAAGGTATACGAAATATAATGAGTCGCGATTGATAATCATTGAATCAGCTATGTCGGACCACAAACACTAAATGCTTTGAAAGATGTTGAAGGTTTCAAGGTGTTAAACTGTACAATAAGTAAATAAGTGCCGGATAATATTAACAATGCTAAAACTATATCAATTTTACATCTTAAAATATAATTTAGCCAACCATAATTAATTAACAGTCAAATATAACCAAAATTTACACACACACCTGCACGTTTATATACATTCATATAACAGTATATAGACATAACCAAACATCTACCAATAAATCAAATACAAGATCAAAGGTATTAAAATATTCTTCATCTCGATGATTACTATAAAGAAAATAAAATATTTTCTGTAAGTAGATTTAAGTACTTTGAAAGAAAAATGTATTAAATTTAGTAATTGCATGAATATACTATATTCATTCTTATATTTCTGAGGATTTACAAAATTATTGCCACTAACGCCACCTCAGTACTTTATATTTGTGTTCAACTACTTTGATTAAATGCGATTGATTTTATTTTTCCATAGCATCTATTCACACTTACCAATTAATAATGTAAAAATGACATAAACTTTTATACCTATTCTGTCCCAATATACCGCATATAGTAATAAGATTGTAATAGATATGTATCTCAGTAAGTGGATTCCTAATGATTAATATTAGAGATCTTAAACCATATTATTTAAAACACTGTCGGAAAAAAGGTTTCGAACCAAGTTCTCCGAAAAGATCTGTTTATAACTTAATAACATAAACACAAAAATAGTTATTGTAGTATGAACTACGATTTCAATAATTAACTAAGATATCGGCTCTGAGCACAGAATGCCGGCAGGTACCTCGATGGTAACAAGGACAGAACGCCATTAACCTCTGCGCTGTTGTGATTTGAATACCAAAACAAGTAAGTTCTGAGTGCTTTCCTTTTGAGGCTCGTTAGTCGATTGTAATGTTTTCAATGACTGAATAATCGATCGATTGGAAAATGTGCACGCCCTTGTTTTTGACTCAAGAATATTTATCCCGAAATGAAATGATATACTTACAATAAAATTTACTAGTAACAATAGTTTATATACGCAAAATGAGCGAGTTATTTTTATAACTTATTTTTTTAATACATTGTTTTCTTTTTTTTATATTACTCATGCTAATTTATTTTTAAATAATGCATTGAACACGGACGGTTTGATCTTAGTCGAATACGTTGTTCAAGTATAAACAGAGTAAAACGGCTTTTTATCTATGTATTTTTATATTGACTGGTTAGAAACCGTAATAGAATAAAAAATATATTATCACATTTAGCACTAATATGAAATCATTTAGCATGTATATACTACATAGTTTAGCTACAACGAAAGTGCACATACAGAACCGAGGAGTTTATTACAAGCAACAAACAATCCATTATAATAATGTAGCTCACAGATATCTCTTATAGGACAATAATCCTATTTGAAAATTGCCGTATATGTATCGTTACTCTTGAGGACTGAGATGAACTATCTCACTTGTAATAGTCGCCGTTTTCAATGTCCTGTACATTAAAACACAAGGTTATTTGAAGCGTTTTGTTTCATAGAAAGATAAATAGATGTGAATGTGATTCCACTCCAGGCGAACATAAGTTCTACAGTGTATATGAATTTTATTTATTTTAAAAATTTCATTTTATATTCAGATGAGTATGTAAAATGACTTGATTTCAATATAATTTCAGTCAATTAAATCGAATTTCAAAACCGGCAAAGGAGGGATATCAGACACCTTTTAACTATGTCAAATCATACCATGAAACGTATAGGTTTTTCCTAATTTCCCGTGGATTGGATGGCGACCGACGGCAATTTACGGCCTTTTTATAGGACTCGTAAATTCAGAAATGATGCCCGCTCCTTATGTTTTCCTACCATATGCTGAATTATAACGGTGAACTATAGCTTGCCTACCATTGCCTTGATCGAATGACATCAATTATTTCGTACATCTTCTACGACAAGTTTACAAAGAGATCGCGATTTCTGCCTGTTTCATGTAATTTATTTTGATTTGGCTTTATGACCTTTTATGACATTTCTTCCGGTAGGTTTAACACTTTTACAAATGATATTATTATAAAAGGAATTATTAATAATGGAATCTCCATCTAGGTCGGAAAGATATATGAGAAAAACTAGTATTAACGCATTATGGATTCTACCATAACAATACTTGTTAGAATTGGTGTCTGTTTGTCTGTGCGTTTGTTCGCTATTGTTTTCACTCATGTATTTCAGTAAGCATCACTTAATATTTAAATTTCGTCTCATTTCACTCCGTTCATTAATAAAAAAAGTTATAAATTAATATATTTCTAACTCACATAATGAGAATAACCAATCCTAAACCAATGTAGGTATTATTTCCAAAGATAACGCGTAGTTTTTCTACAGCGAAGCGAAAACGGTTTAATAAAGTTATAATTATATTAAAATTTACAATACAGCTTGTAATATATATAATATAGTATGTGTCCATCCAGAATACCAATGTACATGTAAATTTGAAATGGAAAAAGTATTTTTCAAACCAGTGCCATACTTACAAACTCACACTCTTTTTCGTAATATTAGTATAGATTAAACTAATATTAAAAAATAATGAAATTTTCTATTTAGGTAACTGGGCACGCAGTGCGAAGTAAGGGCATGATATTGTGATATATATATCTCCATCCAACTTTGAATTAAGATAATTTGTAACACATGTGTAGTATTAATTAACGCTTTGCACTCTTCGTTTTGGTAGATATTAAGGGTAAACCAACAACGATTACAAATTGGACGTCACATTAAATTTCTCTTAAGTAACACAGTCCTATTTGAAGTGCTGGTTTATTACTTTCATTACAATTAAAAATATTATTTACAGCATACCGTACACCCCTCGGGGACGAATCCTGTCAATGATCCTCGGGTAAAGGGGTCTTATGGTTCCTGGTGCACGCCCGATTCGACACCTGTGCACGCCGGGTATAGATTTTTTATACTTCTTTAGCTAACCAGTATGTAATGTTTATGCAATGGTGTAAATTTGTAGCGTGTTGTGATCGCTGTTGTGATAATTGTCCGATAATAAAGTTCTGTTAAGCTACGTTTAAACGTTTACGACCACTCACCACCAGGTGGCTCGTTTGCTCGTTTGTCGGTTATTTACATAAAAAATGAATGACGAGTGTGAATAATGAAAAGAAAATTTTTATGAAATTCAATATTTTTATCTTTGATATGTTTTATATTTCGATACGTTATCTAGGAATTATTATTGTCTAGTAGCTTGAAATTAATATTCATTAAGTTTTGTATTTTTTACAGATTGGGTAAAACTAATTCTAATATCGAGTCGAAAATCGAGGATGACATCGAATTTATGGACACAGGGTAATATATTAAAATATTTCAGAGCTTTAATGCTCATTTTAATAATAATTTTTATTGTGATATATAGTACATGGTATAATTTATTTCAGAACGTTTATCGAAATCCAAAAGGTTCGGCTGTTTGCGTACAGTCTGTCTACTCCATACAATCTTCCTAATGAAGAGAAGGAAGCCACTACAGAGTTAAGCGATGTGAAGAGTACCAAGTCGAGGGAAAACTCTTTTAAAAAGTACGTATCGTGAAGTGTATTAATCAATAAAAAATAAAAATTTACAACTTACAATCCATCCCATAATTTCTAGTTTTTAAGTAGAAAGTAAGAGCTTTAAGTAAAATTTAGACAATGTAATAATAATTTGTATATTTTTTGTACCTAGAACATCAGACTCTCGGGAAACTGGAGCACCTCCTATAGAAACGCCGCAAAGCCCCGTACCAACTTCGCCCTCGAGGGATAAAAAGTGCAAGGGTTTCAGGCTACCCACATTCTGCGACCCTTTCGTTCCCATCGATCCTCAGGGTAAGTCTAGAGAGCTTCGTGTCTAAATATATCCATCAGCCTCTGATATTTCCCTGGGCTCGATACTTGCACCACTCTGACCGGCGCCGAGTCTTCTAACGAAATAGTCCATTAATACATCAGCTGCCTAATTATGTGTTCTAAGTATGTGGCTTTGGTTATATAAAGAATTCATAAATATTGATATGAATATTATGCCTACAGTATGTGGTATTTTCATATTATTATAACCTTCAATGCATTGGGATTATTTAAGGAATTAGGAATGTTTATGATATCTTAATTGTGTACGTCCCTGTCACTTACAACACAGGAATTCCCAATGCACAAGTGTGTGTGAACGTCTAATCAAAAAGTTTTTTCAGCACACTAGCGGTTTGCTAAAACCGCCCTCGTTTCGCTTCAGGAAATCTACCATCGCCTTAGGCTTAGAAAAAACACCTGCATAGTTTCAAGACTGAGTTTTTATCGTTCCGAGAATAACAAATTCATATATTAATTTATAACCTTTTTCATTTATGGATGAATCGAAATGAAGCGAACTTTAAGTATTAAGTGATGTTTACTGCAATACATTAGTGAAAACCATAACGAAATCAGTCAAGCCATTTCTGAGATTAGCGCGAACAAACGCAAACAAAGAAACAAACAAAACAGACAAACAGACACAAATTGTAACAGCTATTGTTTTGGGTTTTATTGCGTTAATAAATTGCCCTAATAATAGTTTTTCGCATATATCCTTCATTTCCAGAAAGCGATTACTTAAAATATTATTATAATTATAGATTATGCTGAAAGAGTCCTACGAATGAATTTCGAAAAAGAGGTGATTCTTATTTCTTTTATATTTTTTTATGTTTGTTACCTCAGAACTCCGTAATTTATTACCCCATGTGGAAAATGCCATGTTTGTTTGAGAGGGTGTACTTTCCGTTCGGTCCGTAACCGTTGAAGAAAGTGGATTTCTTAGTTACGTTTCACGTTTCTCACCACGAGTTTTCACCCTTTTCACACTTAGGGGTGAAAAACGGGAGATGTAACCAAAAAATCGATCTTCTTCAAATTGAATACGTTTGGTTTACAGAAATATTCGTTATTCATTGTAAATTATTATGTAAATAGGTTGTACGCCAAATGCATAATATAGAAATTGAACAGAGAAACAGGTTTCTATGTAGTAAAATACATAGTGTCTTTTTCAAATTGCTTGTTTCTGTAGCCAGTTGAATTAAAGGGGTCGACTTTCTAATCGATAGCCATTTCATTTTCTTAATAGAACTGTCAGCTGGGTACCAATTGCCGTTAACAGATGAGGCCCTTTCAGCCTCTCACCTGCTCCCTCGTTGTTCAAACACAATTGTTTTCGTTCGTAATGTAATTTTACAATGTTTTATACATTGTATTCAGCATAACGAATTAAATAATACCCGAAAGTGAGTTTAAATTCTCCCGCAAAAAAAGTTTAGCAGACAACTTATTTCAGATGCATAAAGTTTCGGTCCGATTTTCGGACCCACGAGTGAGGTCCGGAATAAACATGATTTAAAAAAATATTTTTCAAGGAATCACTTTTCCAGATAATGTTACATTGAAATAACAATCGTTAACACAGTCTTGATTCCAGGTAAAGTTCATTGGGGAAAACATTTCTGGATTCATTCGATATAATATTATTTTAAAGCATTATTTGACCACGTGTATTTCACAGTCTTACAACAGCAATGGTATCCTGCTGGTATGAATGTCGGTCTCTCCGGTACAGTGGACTCCGTATGTTTTTAACCGTTTGCGGATCTGTAATTTTTTTAATTATGTGTAAATTATAAATTATATATTACAGCACTTGCAACAAAGTAGGAAAATATCTCATCGAAACCACTATACTTGAGAGTTCTCCATTAGGTTATCAAAGATTTATTTGTGAGAGTGAGTAAGGCAAGTCTATCAACTAGTACTTGGCCAACTTGGAGGGCTATACCCGTCATATTTTAACAGAGGACCCTAGTCCAGGATGGGACAGTCACAAAGTACGACGGTGATGACATCGCATCGTTTCTTTTTGGGTAATATTTAAATCGTTACCATTTCAACATTAAATTTTATACAGCGATGTAATTTTGGGGGTTATATAGGAACAGAAGTTTTACACTTGACTGTGTTTATTCTGAACAATAACAATGTAGGTTTAAACAGGTCGCGGGTACATCAGCTGGCTGTTCCTGGTGACATTTTGCTACAGCTACAACGCGTGGTGCATCGCGCTACGGGCGAGCTTCCCGTACCAGACAGCGGAGAACACGCCGCTATGGATGGCGGCCGACTATTTCTGCGATTTGATATATCTGCTGGACGTGGCGCTCGTCAAGCCGCGGCTCATGTACCTGCATGAAGGGTTCTGGGTCGACGACCCCAAGGAAACTAGACGTAATTACAGGAACAAGCTGCAATACAAGGTGAAAAGTTTTAACTAACATTGTATGGGCTTAGCCAAACTAAACGTATAACTATTTCTTTAGCACTTAAGTCGTAAGCCCGCCTTAATAAGTATCTTACATAGCAGCAGGTTAAACAGCTCAATACAAATGATAAGACGGGACGACAACGTCTTACTTCGACGCCTGTTCATATAATAATGAGCTAGGGCGCCCTGTCAGATTAGTCCTTACTTTGTTTGGTGGGAGACACTTCACGATTATTGGCCGACGTACCCGTTGCTTATTGGTCCAGATCTGGCTTAAAAAACAGGTGGTTAAAAACGTCCACGTGGCAATGATTGCTAACAATGTTTATTTATTAAGTTTTACAAAGTAAATCGATCATGGGAGCCGTTCGCTTCGTCACACGCGACCTGAAAGCCCAGTCGCTCGAGGAGTTGGTCCGTTGCGCGAGATGTATGTACGATCGAGCGGACAATGGGCCCCATACACATCTCAGGGGGTTCGCGGCCCTCTACTGTCGACCACCTAATCGACGTCCACTCCCGCTGGAGTTCATAGGGTCGGTTATAAGTTAACGCGTTGAACATCTTATTGTTAGCCTAAAAATATACTAGCAAGAAGGTAACTAGTATACTAATTAAATAGTATAGTGCTTAGTGGATAACTTTTATTGCCCTATACGTGTACTCTGTTAATTTTTTAAAAAAGCTGTTCTTTATCTCCATGTAAAAGATTAATTCCGTTGTTTCAGTTCGATGTGATATCCCTGATGCCGCTGGATTTGCTTTACCTGTACTTTGGTCCGCAAATGGTGATCCTCCGGTTCCCCCGTATCTTGAAGCTGCAGACATTCTGGGAGTTCCATCAGGCTGTGGATCGAGTACTATCCTCTCCGTATGTGGTAAGGATATATTTGTGTTTTCAACGGTAGCTAGCGCTAAGTATTATTGCAGCAGTGCGAGTTAACGGGGTCGAATCTTGGATGGATTGTTAATTCTCAAATGTTTTGCGTATTAGAAACGAAATATCACCCGCTTCGGTAAAGGAAGCATTCCGTGGTGCCTCCCTGAGACTTCTCTGTAATGATCTCGTGGGTGTGTCGAGGTCGCTGATCACTATATGGCCAGCATGATGAAACATAACCTTTATCCTATATAATATTATAGGAGACGGAGCCTGTGAGAGACAGTGATACATTGTGACGATGATGACTACTCATTATGCTGTATTTAAACATTCGCACATATATAAAATATATTCTCCTCTATGAGAACGAGATAAAGTTCTCCTTAACTTCGGCTCTCGTTTCTTCTCCGATTATTTAATAGGATCCTACTTCCTAATTATCGATATCTATGTTAATTCTGTATGCCAAATTTGCACCTACATATACAAACATGGGCGCCGCCAGAATTTTTTTCGGGGAGGTGCATTTGCATTACATTATACTATTAACTATAGCATGTGTTTTTCTCCGTGCAGTTTGCGTCATAAAACGTCGGAGCGGTGAGGCGAGTATTTTGCTCTCTCTCCCACTCAAGGGCCTTATGGGCGGGCATAGTGATGCGCATTATTGTTGTCGATAAGCGTTATCGATAGCGTATTTTGTTTTGTCATTATGTGGGATTGTGATAAAAATGAAAGAAAAATAGACAAAACAACGTATTTATTAAAATAAGATTAATAATGATTTAAAATAAATTATAAATTGGGTATGTATGCATTAAAAAAACTATAAGTATGTACGTAAGTTTAGAATGTAACAAGTTATATTCAAAATAAATATAAATACTTAAGCTTATTACTTATTTACTACTTTTACTTATTTATTACTTTATATTACTACTACTTTACTTACTTTCTACTTTTATTTATTACTTTTTTTATTTACTTATTTTTATACTTATTAAGTTTAAATTGAACAGCAAAAAAGATAATAATGATAATGACTTATATCTAAAATTAAATCTAAAAGTATTTACATTATAATTCTACATCAGAGTCATCAGAGCCAACGTCATCCACATGAATTACGAATTGTTCTGCCAGATGAGATTTTTTCAAGTCTTCATCTCACTCATTGTTGACTCATTTGTTTTTATCGATAATGGCGTTGCGTCCGCGCAACATGCTCACCGCCCTAGCCGGCTTATCTATTCTGACCCAAACTGCACGGAGAAAAAATTATACTATAATATAAAATACAGAAAATACTAAAAAACTTAATGTAAAAAAATGTATTGTGTATTTTTTTCCTGACAGGCGGTTGCAAATGCACCCCCTTGCACCCTGCTGCCGGCGCCCATGTTAACAAATGGACAATGTGTACATTTGTATTGATACACAATATTAAATGGTTATAACTTTTATTATTTTTTATTTTCTTTTTATATATACATTTTTTTATAATGATTTTTAAACTACTTTATTTCAAGTATGCTCCATTAGGAGAATACCTATAGGTAGGCCATATTAAAAGCAATAATATTACGTTAGGTGCGCGTCGGCAAAACTCTGTTCTACATCTTCTACCTGATACACCTGAACGCGTGCGCGTACTACGCGATGAGCGCGTACATCGGACTGGGCAGCAACGGCTGGGTGTACGACAACAGGGGGAACGCGTACATCCGCTGCTTCTACTTTGCCACCAAGACCGCCACCTCCATAGGTGATGTTACCACCGAATCGATTAAATTTGACTAACATGTTACATACAATAAGTTAATGCTTGACAACAATCCCACCTGATGGAAAGTGGTGATGAAGTCTTAAGATGTTGAACGCACTAACTTGTAAGAGCCTATTCACTCTCCTCTTGAAGACTCCCACATTGTAAGAAGGCGGGAACACAGGTTATTATGCAGTATTATAATCACTGAAAATAAATATTAATTAAAATAAATATTAAATAAATAAACTATTTAAAATAAAAACTACGCAGGTAGTGTATCAGCTGGGCCGGCGAAAATCTATCAAAACGTATTTTATTTAGACTGCCGCTATCCGAAATTATCCGATACTTTTTTATCGGATTCGGTTACGGTTTCAGATATATTTTATTTCGGATATCCGATAGTTTCGGCTACGGTTACGGAGCTCCATGACATCCCCGACTCAATCCTTGATGGTAGTTAGTGCTGTTAATATAACGTGGTTAAGGGGCTTCATATTAAAACGACGGTTCTTTCGTACATAGAGACAGTAAGCCGTAACTACAACTAATGATTTTGATTTATTTGTCGTTTATTTAAATACGGACACGCGTTTCAGTTTTATTTATTTAATAATATCGCAGCAAAAATACAACACCTTTGTCGCGTCCAGCAACGCCAGTCGGTCGTCAACAGTGTAGTTCGTCTTCGCATTAGAGAATACTTGCCAAAGTGAACGTTGGGTGCAGGAAAGAACCCGAAGCCCGAGAACACGCTGGAGTACCTGTACATGACGGCGGCGTGGCTGATGGGCGTGTTCGTGTTCGCGCTGCTCATCGGGCAGATCCGCGACATCTTCGCCACCGCCACCAGGGTGAAGGTGAGGCGCCGCGGTGTGTCCGGACTGCTGGACGCCGGGTGTCAATGTTGTGTGTCAATTACAACATTGGAACAAAACGTGACTGTATACACACGCGCAAGCACGCACGTACTCTCACATACACACATGTATATATATCACGTAATACATCCGTATTGTGCAAGTCTTCGTATTTCTCTGCTTTTCATACATTTATGACGTAGACGCAATGTAAATGATTTCCGTAACTAAACCGTCGCAGTGAAGCTCAGTACACTCGGTAACTGTTTACTGTGCTGTCTTTCAATTCATGGATTTAGGATTAAATTCCGGTCCAGGGCAGGGGCGGAGTTTCGTTTGTGAAGATGCATACCGTGTCCATGTCCTTGGACTGGGGTGTGAGTGTGTGAGAGTTTATTTGTTGTATATGACGAGCTTTATTTAGTAATGTTTGTTAGTTGATATACGTAGGTACAGTAGCACGAAGTTACAAAATTTTCGGTCGACTCTCCGGCGGTACGTGTAAGGGGAATTATATATGAATATTTGTAAACAAAGGGTTGTATCACGTCCACCAGGCGGAGTACAAGAAATCCTTGGACGGGTCGACGCGCTACCTGCGCCGTCTCAACATACCGACGCACCTGCAGCGGCGCGTCACCTCCTGGTTCAATTACACCTGGAGCCAGCAGCGCTGCTTCGGTCCGTGTGCTTCCGACAGTTTTGTGCCCTTATTTATTGGTCAAGTGTCTGCTGTATCACACAACGGATATTGTCTTGAACACATTACCGCCCGACTTGGACACGGGTCTGACTGCCATTGAGGAGGGCTAGAGACTACTTTGCTAGTCCAGTACGGATTGGTGGAAGGGTTACTGACTATTCCAAGTGTAGAACTTTTTATGCCGTCTGAAGGGAGACGTTGGAGCCGATATATGGCTTTAAGAACCGAATTGGCTAAACGTGCCCTCCAGAGCACGGAAGCGATAAATAAATTTTACTACTAGCGATCATTCATCTAACCACCGACCGTGTCCGCAGCTGTTTAACTCCGGCGATCTCTTACGATCGACCTAAGCCATCGTCTTACAAGCACGTCTCGAGCGCTCGTTGGTCACTCCTATCACTAGTCGAGCTCATCAGAGTATAATCACTGAGTATATCTTTCTACCTGTTTAGATGTTAACTATTTAATTAGTAAATTAATATTTCACTTTTTCATGTCTGAAATATTTATTTTATTTATTTATAAAAAAATTTGATGTAGTCGCTGCGTTCTTTTGAAAATATCTATGTACAGGTAAAAACAAAACAGTTCAGTGACGTTCACTCCTCTGTTAGTGAACTTTTTTGTTTAGGGGAAATTGGTGGAACATTATTTAATTTAAAACCGTTACAAAAACTGTCGAAAATGTTTTTCACTTCACTCATTCACTGTATCCAGAGGTACCGGCCTTCGTTACTTAAATTGTCTTTATGTATGTGAGAGCGATATATAGTGACACCGGCCGCGATAGCGTTCAATATTTTTTGTTTCCAGATGAATCAAGGATCCTGAACTCGCTGCCGTACAACATGAAACGTGACGTGGCTCTCGAAGTTCACATGTCTACACTGAGCAAGGTCAACTGTACACAACTGCTATAGAAGTTACTAGAAATCTAACTAATATTAAATATAAAACTAACTAATACTACCCATATCTACAACTGCCAATATTATCTTTAAACTGAATTCAGTCTTAACTAAAAAGAGATGAAAGGTTAAGGGATGAAAGTAAAATGGAAAAAAGAGAGCAAAATGAGTCGTTTGTTACGCTTGAACAAAAAATTCTAGCTCTCCCTCTCTTTCTCTCGTACACACTATCTCTTTCTGTAATATCCCAGTCTACGATAATTCTCATTGTTATTGGTTTTAAATATAACTAAACAAAAAAATAATTACCTAACTTTAAATAGATTAAACAGAAGAGTAAACAATTAATTCATTAATATATTACATATAATTGATTCATCAATTAATATGACGAATAAACAAAAAACAATAAATTTCTCATACATTGATACTTTACGATATACGTATACACAATCTGCTCACTTGTGTTATATTCCTTTTTTTATACCAAAATCTGGTTCGGCAGGTGCAGTTATTCCGAGACTGCTCTGAATCTCTGCTCCGTGACCTGGTGCTGCAGCTGCGGCCGGTGTCGTTTCTTCCCGGCGACGTGGTGGTCCGCCGGGGAGATGTCGGCCACCAGATGTACATCATCAAGAACGGGGAATGCTACGTATGTCTTTTCTGCGGATTTTTCATATTTAGAATATTGTTCGTTTTAATTTTGAAAGTTCTTTTTTTGGATTTATTTCTATTGAATGAGTTATCTGTTGCTAGACGTAAGCTTTAGATACGCCACTATGATTATTGATGTTAAATATTTATTTTAACATAAACTTTTCAGGTAATGTCCCAAGATGAACGGGAAGTGTTGGCTACCCTACGAGAAGGTTCTGTGTTTGGAGAAATCAGCCTTCTGGGCATCGATGGGTTACGACGTCGCACGGCCACTGTCCGGTAAACACTGAAACATTATATACTACTATTAATTTTACTGTAAAAGTTTATTGGCGCCCAACAAGGGACCACCAGCTGTTATAAAGATACGTATTTGACGCCAATTTTTGATATTATCACAATCTGAATGTCATAAGAAAACAAAGGACATTTTCTCAAATCATTGGTCTCGACTAAATACTGAGAAAAATAGTATACCAGGTAACAGGAATATATGATCGCCATCATATTTCGCCATTTCTTCTCTTCGATGAAAAAGCACTTTTTCGAAACGATAGTAGAATCAGAAAATGAAGTGTATTTACCTAATTAATAAAATGATACTGAATTTTATATTTAATACATTTGCCAGATATTTTCGACCAGTCTACGCCTTACAATTACTTTATAATATATTGTTGCAAACATCATGTTTGTTTAGGTGAAACGATGCACGACATGTTTGCATCAAAAAGCCCTCCAAATAACATCGGCGAACTGTTATTCATTGTATCATTATTATTTATGTAAGCCCAATTACATGTTTAAAATACTATCAATAAACCAACAGCTGTAGTTATGGCGGTTTTTTATCATTGTTTATATTGATCGGCCATTGAATGGTTTACTTTGTTGAGCCTTAAAACGATTTTATTTGCGTTCGATATTTTTGTTTTTTTAGCTTATATGTGCTCCTTCTACATTAAAAGTACATACACTTATCTAAATTAAGTATTAATTAATTAAAAAAAGATTTATGTGCATTTTTCAAAAGTTTTACTAGTCTGAGACTTTAATACAACATTATTTATTTTTAAGTTATTTAATATATATATATGTATGTTTATGCGTATGTATGTGTATATATTTTTTTATCTGTTTATGTAAATGCTAAGACTACTCCATAAGCCGTACACTCTACTAGTACAGGCTTCTATCTATAAATCTAACCAAAGGTTGTCTGGTAGGGTTAGATGTGTAAAGATTATAATTGTTCTTCTTTGTTTAAATAAAAAAACATCTTCTGAAATATAGGGCTATTAGGGTTTTAAGTAAAATAAAATAAACCCAACAACATCTCTGACAGGTCCCGCGGCTACTCGAGCCTGTTCGCGCTGTCCAAGAGCGATCTCGACGCCGCCCTGAAACACCACAAGGAAGCTGAGAAAATACTGAGACTTAGAGCCGATCAGATCATTCGCGAGAATGCCGCAAGACAAGCCAAGCAGAGGATGGCCGAGGAGACTGCCAAGAAGAACCAGGAAGACGGCCACTCGGCCGCCAGGAAGAAGCACAGCGGCGCTGGCAACGAGGGGAACCCGGCCGAAGGCAGGAGGCATAGGTCGGCGAGTGCACAGTCCAAGATGAAACTTCCCGTATTGTCTGAAAATCCGGTAAGCACTATTATGGTCAACTAGGTACTATTATAGTAAACTACCATAAAACATAGGAGTATATTAAGGAAATGAGCATACAAATCTGATATTTCATTAAGTGGTCAACTTTCAACAACCAATTTTAAATATGAATTAAATCTGCTTAGCAACTATTTTTCTTGGTTTGAAGGATGTTGGCACATGTTGGTCAGCTGTTCATGGGGTGATCTAATGAACCAGTTAATAAGGCTATCCAACGGTAACAGCTGTTAATGAGGCTATTCAATTTACTGGCTGTTAATGAGGCTATCCAATTAATGAACCAATTGTTAATGAGGCTTTTCAATGGACTGGCTGTTAATGAGGTTATCCAATTAATGAACTAATTGTTAATGAGGCTATTCAATGGATTGGCTGTTAATGAGGCTATCCAATTAATGAACCAATTGTTAATGAGGCTATTCAATGGACTGGCTGTTAATGAGGTTATCCAATTAATGAACTAATTGTTAATGAGGCTATTCAACTCAGCCGTCAAAAGTCACAATAACTCTAAGACCGACCTCAAGTACGCAAATAATATGTAAAATACGTGTTAAATTTTGTTTGATAGATGACTGCGTAATGTCGTATGAAACTGAAGTTCATATGTGTTAGCACTATTTAAGGTGGGATATGGATGTCCGTGGACTTCAATGACCACTCGATACAGGGCCACGACCGTTTGTAACCTTCGAATGGATAAAACCGTTTTGTACACACAGATAACGGAGGGCAGCGCAGCTAACACGCCCGGCTGCAACTCTAACCGAACTCCTTTGCCGACGATTATTTTCTCCTCGGAGTAGGCGTTATGGGAACGTGCGTAGCCAGCAGGTCAAGAAGTACTTACATGACCAAATAACATTATAATACTCACAATAACATTCAATATAATCATCATAAATCATAAAGTGTACTATTGTGAGTTGTGACGTGATTTTTTCTGTTTACTGAACGCATAAGTCAACGGATAGCTTAACTCGTGATGTCATGACATGTTTGTGAATTGTGATGCTCTGTAGAGCTCTGGAGGTTTGTAAACCGGACTAGGTGCTGTATGAAATCGAACGCGGCGCAAATTTTGTGTCTCAAACAACGCGACTCACAACTCACAATAACGCTCATTTGGCTTCAATTAGTAAGAAATATGACTCAACAGATTAAAGTATTACTCGTAGTAATTTGATGTTTAGCCATTCTTCACGGATTACCTTTACCGCACCTAATGACATTATGCACAAGTTATTAGTATCGAGCGCCAAATTAGGTAACTATAATCTCCGATGTTTATTTATTTGTTGTTAGTAGATGAAATAATTTAAAATTATAGTATATATAAGTCGCAGTCCAATCGTAAAATTGACAATTGATTCAAATACTCCGCTTATATTAAAATGACAGCTTATTGCTTCAACAGTTGTGTACCGACATTATTGTCAAACGACATTGACTATTTTATGTCATTTTGATGAGATTGTCAATTATACGGTGTGAACACGACGAGAAATATATGTGTCGGTTAAAGGTCAGACCATCATCGTAAGCGGTTTTTTAACAATCCGAGCTGAGTAACTTTTCCACCAAAATTTACTGTTTTAACAATCGCTACAAAGGAAACGTGTAACAGTTCTTAACAGAGAGACACTAGTCCCTGTCCCTTAGCTAGGCTCTGGTGTGTAATTAGTTGTCGAGTGTTGTCAGGATCGGTGCTGCCATCACTCGGGTCACCCGCCGCGTTCCGTTTAGTAACCGTACTCATGACTGTCTCCGACATATGTATAATTTTGAATATTGTAGCATTAATTAAGTATATAATCGATGCCAAAGTAACTAATTGTGTAGGTACCTAGATTTTTGAAAAATTTTGTCGTAGCGTATACTTCTAAAAATATTGTGAACTTCTCATAAACGTTGTATTAGATATTAGGAAGTCAGTAGCTTTTTGGTCTCAAAATATTTTAGCAGTTTTATCACTAAACGAAGTGAAACACTTCAATTGCTTATATATGTGTATATGTGATAATTTTATTTATGTCTGAAAAGATTAGAATATAATTATCACATATATGACTTTTGTCTATGGATTCAAAACAATTGTCTCTTTTAAAAATAAATGTTTTAAATGTCAATATTGTTTTTATTACATAAAATTCACAGTAGCCTTACTGTTCCTTATATAGATATTCATTAATGATCCATCATTCAATAAAACTTTAATTCTTTATATACAAATAAACATTCACACATTTAGGTACACCCCGCAATAGGATTCTGTGCGTTTTTGTAGCGTGGACATAATATACAATAAATAAGTAAATAAACGTTTACACACTCACACCGTCGCACTAGGATTCCCTGTGTTGTTGGTGGCATGGACATACACAAATAAGACATCACAAGCACCCATGACCTCGGAACTAACATTTATCTGTCACATAAACGACTACCGTGTCCGAGAGTCAAACGCGGAACCTTTCGTTGTGTGGCTACGATGTTATGAGGTCGCTAATAAAAATAATAATTATTAAACCTAATTATTAAACCCTACAGTGTTGTTTATGGACACAATATTTAGTGGACAGTCCCGTCCATTCCAAACTCTACTTCTATCCATATACATATCTTATACGGTTTACTTTTTCTGGTCGGGTCCTACTTTATTAGCAACAAGACGAGTCTCGCAGTCCAACGTGATATTCGTACGTTATCTACTTATAAATCATCTAATTTGTAAATTCAAAAACCGATTTGAATTAAAAAATCGTAAAAACCTACTCCTAGAAGTATTCAATTTTTTTTTATTATATTTGGTATTTAAGTAAAAGACTAATTATAGCTTTACTCACCTAAAAATAAAGAAATACGCATAGATTTTTAGTTTGTATTATTTGGTATCAAATCACGAAATGTAAAGGCTTGCACCGCAGTAATTACTTTTACGATTCATTGAAACATAAATTGCAAGGCTTCGTCATGGAATTTAAAGAAACAATTTTTGAATATTAAAAGATGCCAACCCAGCAAACGGACCATCTTATGGTGAGGTGGTCAACTCTTTATGAAATTCAAAAAAAGCTTACCAGTACTTTAGTTTCCATTAGTCAACAGTATTGAATTACAGAAACCATTTTAATGGCCCAACAGTCTCTAACGGGATTAAAGTGATTTTTACCTCGTCCGTTGCTAAGCAGGATACACAGGAGAAATGTAACTTGACTAACAATATATGTAGCCCCTGACGTCACACCCAAGATGCGTTTTCATTGTCTCCGCCGCCAAAAACAATTTTTAATAATGATTCGAATAATTGCAATTTTGCTTTCGAATACGGGAGTTCGATTATCTACATTAATTTAGCACCAATTAAAACAAAACTTATTTCTACTGCAACGATATTAAACGTTCACATTTGTTTTGTATTTCTAAATTGAATGTCTCAAAAATCTAGAGTATTCCAATGACGAACCAGTAGCGTTGTTACCAATATATGTTTTAGTGCAATTCCCGGCCGCAGCATGCATTACATAACATGTACATATACTCGAATGTTCGCGTTTGGATCAGTTTTTCCTGATGTTTTAATTGAGTGTTTCCTCACCATACAAGGAATTCATTTCTTAATGTTTGTACGTCATTCACCTCGTCGCGATCGTCATTATTCACACTGTGCAGAAAAATATTATTATTATTTCAATATAAATTAATAATTCCCAGAACAATTATAAAGTAATAGACATTGTAAATGTTAATGTAGGTTTAGTCTACCATTTTAATCACAAAATAGTGTAGGGTTATAATTTCGTTTCCAACTTATGTGAAACCATGCTAATAATATTTAATAACAGGTTACGGGGAATCCTTTGTTGGTAATGGCTTCACGACAGTTATTAGGGAGCCTCCCTTACATTAATTATAGTTATGTCAAAATAGCGTGCACCGCATTGGAAATTGAAGCTAATTTTGTATTAGTAAGCGATACTTTGTTTGGCCTTTGTTAAACAGTCACAAGTACCATTTCGCTGGAGCTACCTCGGTAAATAAAAGGTTACTATGAACGATTGCAATACTTGAACGGCAGACTCGAGCCTGGTTATTCATTAAACTGCTAAAGCAGGAGAAATTCTATACATATAATAAAATTCTAACTGATCGTTTTCTGTAGATGAAGATTATGCGAGAAAAACTATTATTAGGGGCCTTTAGTAACGCCATAAAACCCAAAGCAATAGTTGTTAGAATATTTGTGTTTTTTTTGTTTGTTTGTCAGTGCGTTTGTTTGTGCTAATCTCAAAAACGGCTTAATGGATTTCGTAATAGTTTTCACTGATGTATTGCAGTGAGCGTCAGTTATTATTTCAAGTTATTATTGCAATCCGTCCATATATAAAAAAGGTTATAAATAATATGTATGTATTTCTAATTTATAGAACGAAAAAACCTAGTCCTAAAATAATTCAGGTGCTATTTCTAAGCGTAAGGCGTAGTTTTCCTGAAGCGAAGCGAGGGCGGTTTGCTAGTAAAATAATATAACAGTGTAATGACAAGTAGGTAGATGAATCACTAGCTGTTCCTCATACGTACAAAGATTAGACTTACGTAATATTTCAAAGTATTTTAATCATTTAGGTATTTTGTAAAATCAACTGTCTTATCTTAAACAAAAAAAATAATAAAAACATATCTACATGTACGACAAAAATGCATGCAAATCTGCAATTATTAACTTTCATAGCCACTCGAACACTAAAATTGGACGGATTCCAAATCATAAAAGCGCAAAACGTTCAACTCATCTACTGTAACTTGGCTTATTTTATATTGAAAAAGTGCGTGATGTTGTGCGTGACTTGTGCAGGTGACGTAGTCGTAATAGCAGAACAAATAAAACTGTAATTTACATAGCTTTTCATGAAAACTTTGTGTTTGGTAAATAAACTAGATCGAGGTTTGGTAAATAAGTTATATTTACAGGTTCCAGGTTAATTTTATATTCGCTTTCTGATAGGGAATACTTATCCTAATTTAACTTTTCTTATGTTTCATAAAATTAATTTAGTACTATACATTCTTTGATTAAATAAAAAATTATGACAGAATCAATAAAAATACCAAGACTAAATTTAGGCGTAATAAAAATCTGCTATTCTGCTCTTTTACGACAACCATAGAATACATCTAAAAAATTTGATTTTTCAAAGGCGTATTGTTTTTCAAATAAAGGTAGATTACTAGTAATTAAATGTCTTGTTTAGACAAGATTATTCTGCTTGTAAAAGATTTTTTTTTTATGTTAATAGCCGACAAACGAGCAGACGAGCCACCTGATGGTAAGTGGTCACCGTAGCCCATGGACATTAGCAAGACCAAAGGTATCACTGATGCGTTGTCGGCCAGGAAATGAGAAAGTAAGAAAGAATTTTCGGCGCAACGTTAAGCAACCCTTACAAAACTCGAACCTTTCCACTAGTTGCTTGGGCTCAGTCTGAAATTAACCCCGATCGCAGCGCATGCTATTTCAGCGATGTTAACCGCTTTCGGAAATAAAACAATATATACAATGGTAGCTGATGTGAGAAATTAAAATAGAAAAAAGAAAATAGCACGAAAATCTAGGTAAGTATTTAAACTTTAAACTATACATCTTAATTAATATTATTCTTAATTATTGCTTCGATTAGCGATATAAAAATTACGCTGTAGTTTTAGTCCTTTTAATGTTGTCTAAAAGTCTAATATACCTTGGTCAAATAGTTAAGGAATTCATTTAATAGAATTGTGAAATATTTAGATGTCAAAAACGTTGGTTTTAAAATAGATACCAGAGAAAAGAATTTTAGTGATAGTACCCAAGTTAAAATAGAGCTATAAGCAGTGAATGAAACTGAAAAAATTTGGATACAGTTTCCTTTGGAACTTGCCTAAAATTTCCTTTGAGGACACTATATCTTTTGGTTCGTCCATTAGAATAATCCATTACCGACGGGCATGGGTCCTTTCTCAAAACTGAGAAGACAAAACCGCAATGATATGCTTCACTGCGCGTTAGTGAAATGTGTTGAAAGAGATAATAGGTACTCACGGTATGCAAGCTTACGTGGATTCTTGTAGGTAGACGTACTTCTTTATCATACTAATAACATACGCATATCTACATCAACTATAAAATCTCGGCACAAGATCGGTATCTCCATTCAAGACATTCGTTATTACTTTTTGTATCTCCTAAGCTTGTGAACGTATATCATAAAATGTTTTATCGTATCATATGACGGTTAATTTCATTATTTTTGTGGTCGTAACCCTCGTCATGCACGGAGGGATAATCGCGTGTTTACATTTGATTGCGGAACAGAATTCATCGCTTTTATTATGAGATGCTATTTTTTGCTAATATTACTATTATTATTGCTGATAAATTAATAAAAACGTACAAATTTGTTTAGTTGTCACTCTTTTCACAATACTATAAGGCCGTAAAATAGAGCAAGAATGAATGATGAAGATGACACGTGAAGAAGAAGAAGAAATGCATGATGCGTCAATCATGGATCGTAGATATTTAGTTCAGCTGAGTTTGTTAGATAACTTTTCATACTTCAAATTCCTTTTCATACGTTAGTGCTTGAATAAAATCCTATTGGTAAGTGGAGGTATGAATATTTCAGGGTGGAAAAGCGCATTAAATTAGCCAGAGCATATTCACCCTTGCCTTGAAGACTTCCATAGCTATATTACTATATTAATCTGTTAAGCTTTTCTGTAAGCCTCAAGATAGCCCAAAAACGGCTTGGTATGTAGTGAGAACACGTGACTGTGCAGATCATCTGCAACAGAATTTTGCTGTGAAATGACTTTGCACTTATGACTTTTTGATAAGACTCGATGACAATCAGCTAACAGAAAAATTCATAGAAACAAAACACAAAAGCCCGAATACTATAAATATACTGTGCCTAAGTAGTTGTGTCTATCTTTTAATTACCTTCTAAATGCATCATTAGGTCGATGCAATCAGGTAACAAAGGAAAACTCATTGCGATTAAACAAAGGAACCTTTGTAAAAGTATATATAAAAAGATTAAAGAACAATAATTTTAAACTATTTAACAAAAATAACATTGGTTAATAATTAAGAATGAAAATTTTCTATTCAAAAATGTTGCGGTCAGTAAATAAAGGAAGCGTTTCATCTCAAATCTCAGGAGCACCAATAATAGGTACGTTGGTGACAAATCTCGTCCGTTTTGGAGTTCATCACCCATCACCATCATTACAACTCATATTTGTCCTACTGCTGGACTCAGATCTTCTTACTCAACGTACAGGGATAAAAGGTATAATTTACCACGATGGTCAAATGCTAATTGACAAGCTTCACTTTTAAAAATATTATGGAAGCTTCTCAGAGTGCATATTCCATCACGATGTGTACTTTCAAAGGCACATGTGATAATTAATTTTTAATAAGCACATAACTTAGAAAGAGTGGTGAATACAGAGTTCAACTCGAACTCCCGTGAATTAAAACCACTGGGCTAAACTGATATTTGAGATTGTTATAGTGGCCATTATGCCAGAAGATCTCTATGCCTATTTCTTATTTACTACCTTTTGTTTTCAAAGATTTTTTATGGATGACATAATAAATAAAAAAAGAGAAAAATGAGGTGACAAACAAAGGAACAAAGGTACTGAACTGTTAAATAGGCCTATAAGAAGGCAGAAAGAATATAGACATCGTAGTAACTAATAGATACATATGTATATAGATCTAACGGTTCGGGATTTTGTTACGTAAGTAGGTGTGTGAGTTACTTGAGGAAAGTATTTTCATTGTAATAAATTGATTGGTAATAGTGAACTTCCTTCCGAGAGTGCCGTGGCTAGAACTACAATTACGTACAAAATAACAGGGTGTACAAAACGCAACTTCCTCTCGTCTATTTAATTTTTAAGTTATTGCCTTACGCCCTTATTTCTGATCGTTTGAAATATACGTCTTATTAATATTATGTACGAGTAGCTTTAAGTGTGAATTAACTTAGTCACTTACTTCCAAAATAAGGCGCACAGAAATAACAATAAAAGAAAAATTATCAGAAAGGTTGTCATTTGAAAAATAAAACAAACTCGTTGCTTTTTTCTGCACAGCTAGATCATATATATTATCGTATCTATACGTTACTAAGTAAACCAACTCTATATCATAAAGTTAAGCGAATAATGCATGGGTCTTTAATTCTTTTAAATAAATAAAACGTCCACATTTATTTCACACAGTAAACGACTATAATATCATAATTATTCTGTTAAACGTAAAGGCAAAACTTTGGTTATTAGACGTGTCTATACAATCTAGACTTGCCTTTCAATGCAGCAAGTTTTCTGCATTATGATAAAAAATATGCAGCTATTTTTCATAGTCGAATCGGTTCGTTGCATGAATAATTTGGATAATAATGAGCTTGTACCGATGCCGAGTTACGGCGGCTTGACAGTCGACCCTGGATTATTATTTTGTATTTAGGTAACATTCGTAATGCAGACATAAAAGCTTGGAAATAATCTAACTTATTGAAAAAATGAAAATAATAAACAAGGCCTCGGGGTACTGGCATGACGATGGCGTCTCATGAACATATTTCAGTAATGAAAAGAAAAGGAAGTGCAAGCTTAAAACAGGATGAAGTAATAAAATAGAATTATGTTCATTCATATGGTGAAAGAAAACATTGTGACGAAACTTGCACATCTAACGGTGCTTCATATTGTTCCCAAAGGTGTCTGACGTCTGCCAATCCGCCAATCCGCAGCTGACCACTGTGGCGACAGATTACCATAACCACTTTCTTTAATTCCCAGCAGCAGGACATTTAAAGGTTGCAATGAATGACGAATTGGAAAACAACTTCCTACGGTCTACCCTTGTCGAATTATCTATAAGTATGGATTAACAGTTTCCAACATTAACAGATAAAACATATTAAAATGTGTGACTTTTGACCATTTCAAGATCAATATGAATATTATTTAAAATATTGTGAAGTTTATCTATACTGGTAAGCAGATTTAGCTTCAATATATCAACATTTAGTTGATAGGTATAGTCGCAATTAGGGACTGATCTTTTTAGTAACATAGAAATATAATTAAGAGAGTATTCTGCCTTGTAAGACATCATTTTCATCATACTTCATAACGGATGGCTTGCTGACAACCACTAAGAAAGTTGACCATCAATTTTTGATTGAGGAATTGAATAAATTAAGTTACTACTTAGGATGGTAAGTAAGGTAGTTTGACTATGCTACAAACTTTACAAAACTCAACATCATCAACAAAAAAGCATCACTAGGACGAACAAAAGCTTTTTTCTTAACATCTGATGGAGAGCAGTTGGATTTTCGCAGTTTTTATCCAACCTTTCCGCTCGCATTATTCTATTCATTATTCTACTTCAATAAACTCCAAGGGCTGGATCCTACCTAGCCATCCTCTCAGTCACTGTTAACTACGGGGCTGGAGATTATTACAATTAGAGAGCATTTTCTCGCAATTCCTCTTCATCGACTCTAAATAAGCTTTATATTTGCAATATGGGTTTAAGTTTTGTGATTTTTTATTTACAAGAAATGTAAAACTGGTATTATAAAGATTTATAGGATCAATGTGTTAAAGTTGTCTGGATTAACTTATTTGATGGAAGGTATAATTTAAAATCATTGAAACCAGCACTCGCTTTAATTCGAAACCTAACCAAACCTAACCTATTCCTTATTGTAACAATTAACAGCTGCCTGTATTGATAACAATTGCTATTTATGTTTAACAGACGATTAACAACGTTTAACAACAGTTACTAAATATATATATATACCCCAATAATCAGTAACTATATAAAACTGTAAACAAAATTTTGTTGTCTCATAACTAACATAATAACTTTAAGATGGCTTTTATAAATATCTCGTTTATTCTTTTTTCCAAACAATGAAATTTCCTCTGAATCTATGCATATATATTTTTTTTAATAAATAAAATAATAAAAAAAAACTGCGTTTTGTTAAGAACATAGAGTTGTTTATACGATATCAGTACTTACATAAATAACACTTTATTAAAGTTTGTGCCTCTTTGTAGTTCTGTTTGTCCGGGAAAATATTCAGAACGGCCTAACCGATTTTAATGGAATTTCCACTGGAAGATAAAGGAGTTTTAAGGACAACATTTACGGTGTTTTTTATTGATTTTCGGTTTGGTGATGACGAGCTGATTTTGATGGGATCTCAACGAATTTGATGTTAAAATAGCTAGATAAACCAATAAGACGTAGGATCAATATCTGGTCCATTTTACCATCAACGACGTTGTCACTTTCACAAAATATCCCGTCGTTAATTATGTGTTCGTCCTCACATAACGAAAAAGTTTGGAGTCCTCAAATTTAATCATTCTACCATAGTGTGTTCATTACATCAGCATTTACTGCGGGTATATATTATTGGCATCAGTAGGCATTTAATAACTGAAGGTGTGGAGTGCTCGATATTAGACCTTAAGGGATCAATAAAACTATTAGAGATATCGAAGTGGTGCAATAAACATTTTCTGTAGGATTACATATTAAATGACTGGAATACATAAAGATGCAAATATATCAGCCAGTCCAATTTTAAATGGGTAAAATAAGAAAACACGAAATCGATTAAATGTCACATTAAATTACGAATGTCGCGTGCATAAAAATATCATAACAAGCTTTTTTAGATATAATCGATGAAAAAGTTTTTGATTTTAAATTAGTATTGCGAATGTAAACTGACATTCATTGCAGTTCTAAGTAATATTTTATCCGAAGTCAAGTGAGGGAGGGCCGCTATTTACAAATGAAATTATTCATTTTTATACAACCTTAAAAGGATTCTATATTAAATTCCATTGCTAATTCCCGGGAACATTATTTATTTATACGAATAATTATGCCAATTATGATCTTAATCTATTTAATGGTATGCACGTGATGCGTACACAAATTTTATTTTTACACCATACGTATTTTTTTAATCAATATTTGTATCAAAGTTTACGTACATCTTAAATGTATATTCATTTAAAAGTAACATTTGGTCATTGTAAATTATTTTTTTGCGCACATTGTGAGAAAAGATCCGAGCTCAGCAGTGGGGCAATTTGTGATGGTGATAAAGATGACGTGTCCTACTGTCAACTACATCTAGATTTGAAAGTTAATAAGTGATATAAATAAACTACCTACGAATATTTAAGGTTGACAAGGCAGCAAGATTAAATGATAACGACTCGAATAAATTGAGTTTCCTCACGGAAAACCGCTTCGTTCAAAGCGTGTAGTTAAAATTATCAGATCACAAGTACGAACGAAGGGCAAAAATAGACGGATTTATGGGAATGAAACCTCGCTTTTGCGATTACACCATCTATCATAAGCTTCGGTTTGGCAAGGACGGTAGCAAATATTTACCAAATCCATCAATACAATGGAGTGCAATTTGGGTGAATTGGCTATCATTCAAATTTATTTGCTTGTTAATCGTCGTAAATTGTTAGGTTATATTATTTAACACTAGCGGGTCTGCCAGCGGTTGTAGTGACATTTTGGTAACCACTAAAATATATTATGTACTTTATATTATGGCTATGAATCATTTGTCAGTTGTAAATATAATCTCAAAATATCAAATCGTTTAAAAGTATATGTATATACATATATATTCTATTAATGATAATGCCGCTTCTGGCAAAACTTCTTGTGTGTCCATGCATCGGCACGCACGTTGAAACCTTGCTGCCAGATGTTTTAATTCATATTAATCAAGATACGCGGGTGCTATAAAACGGCGACACTTGGGTGGCTATCAACCCCCCCGACGATCCCTACTGGAGCAGTGTGAAAGAGATCCGTCTCCTGCTGTGGGACGTTATTGGATTTAAGTCAAGTAAAATAATAATACTCAAGTAGTCTGAAGTAATTCTCCCTATGAAGCTCACTATTTTAGGATTTATAGTAACTGAAAATTTATCAATTGTTTAAGCTTACCAAGCAGCAACTGGCTAGATCAATGGAGCCCTTAAACTCTTATTCCTTTGGCAATTGATAGTGATCCTGTCGAGAGTAGAGTTGTTATGGATATGTAATTTGGGATCTGGATATGGATACGGATATATTAATAATATTTTACCGGTTTCGGTTACGGTTACGAATGTGAAATTGTGAAATTATTTCGGATTATCCGATAGTTTCGGATAATTTCGGTTACGGATATCAGATGAATTACCACTTGGGAAAAAACAACTACACAACAGTATCAGTAAACACAACAGCGATAGTTTGACTTTAATTCTAGTTGTAATGTAGTATTATAGTCACAGAAAAACAATAACATTTACGTTTACACACTCACACCCCCGCACTAGGATTCCCTGTGTTGTGGATGGCATGGACATACATAATTATTACGTCACAAACACCCATGACCCGAGAACAAACATTTATCTGTCACATCAATATCTGCCCCGGCCGGGAATGGAACCCGGGACCCCACGCTCGGCAAGCAGGGTCACTACCAACTGGGCTACGGGGTCGTCAATTAAAAATGGTATCATAAAATGGTATAATAAAAACTCTCTAAAATTATAACGACGCGACTAGGATATCGACTCGGGCGGAGAAAATCTGTCATAGCGTATTTTGGCTGCCACTATCCGAAATTATCCGAAACTTTTTTATCGGATTCGGTTACGGTTACGGATATATTTTTATTTCGGATATCTGATAGTTTCAGTTACGGTTATGGAGCTCCTTAACATCCCTGGTTGAGAGTTGGATTCCCAGCCGGCGTAAACATTTATGAGATGGTTAGGGTAGCTCGGTCAGTTGATACGTGTTTTCAAATGTTCTCATTATTTAAATTATTTTTTCTATAATACAAAGCCAAATACTTAGTGAATTGTATATACCTGGACATTATAGTTGTGTGGTGTTGTGTGTAGTTGATTATTATTAAATAATTACACGTTTGTGTTTAATTTGGCAAACAGCTGATTGTATGTGTACGTCAATATCAGCTGACGATTGCAGTGTGTAAAAAATTGCAAACTAAAACAACTTCAGTGCTCGAACAAATTTAATAGGCAAGTTAAAAAAAATAATAATAACATTTAAAACTATTTAATTACATCTTTACTTACAATATTAAAATAAATTACATACATCAAACCACAATTTACTATTATAAGACAGTGCCATCTAGTTACGGTAACCTCAACTAACTAAACACTAAGGTTATTGTTGTAAAACTAAGATGACCAGCAAATGCAGTCTATGCGGTCGGTTCGCCTCGACTTCGGACGGGCCACGGTGCTCAAAATGCTCCCAACTTTTTCATCGTCATTGTGTCAAGATGAGTGCCGATGCTAGGCTTCCAAATAAATGGAAGTTTGATGGGTGCAAAACTCCGGAGGCTCCGTGCGCTCCTAGCGCCTCTGGTGATGCTTCGACAAACTCCACAAATATGGATCTTGGCGAAGTGTTAGCAGATGTGGCCGAGAGAGGGCGTTCTGATTAAGTTGCTAAAGAAATTAGACTTGTACGTGAGCAGTTATCGACATTGGTACAAGAAATGGTTTTTTTCCGTCAGGAGGTGGTTAAGCTAAATGATAATTTTAGTAACTTAAATACGCGAGTTGGCGACATTGAGAAGAGGATTATTCTCCTAGAACAGTGTACTTCCGATGTTCAAAGCCACTCAAATAGCTCGCATTTAGAACAGACGGTGGCGGAGCTAAAGTGTCAACTCAACGATCGCGACCAGGCGTTGTTAATTAACGACGTTGTCATAACTAGCGTAACTGAGGCCAAAGACGAAAACCTGCAGCATGTGGTCACGGCCCTAGCACAAAAAATTGGGGTTACATTAGACCAGCGCAACATTGTGAATGTGTCGCGCGCGGGCGCCGTGCGCCGTGAGGGCGCTTTGGCCAGTGAGAAGCCCGCGCCGCGCCCCATTATTATCCGCCTCGCTCGACGCGAAACCCGTGACCTAATGTTGAGGGAGGCGCGTGTGCGCCGGACGGCCGACACCGCTGGACTGGTCGTAGGCACGGAACCTCGCCGATTCTACGTAAATGAACACCTGACGATGTAGTATTTACAATATTTACATGTTTTTATATCTAGTATTTTGGCACTCGCATAGTTTGTAACTCTTATAATACTCCTTTTGTTAACTTCTTTTATAATTTCCTGTATCTTTTATCCATTTATTCTGTAATTT
>PDGT01000005.1:654161-668300 GCA_003671415.1 Megathymus violae | reverse complement strand
AACGGAGTAAAAGTCACATCTTCAACACAGCCTCTGAATCGAGGCGTCCCGCAGGGGTCCATTCTAGGACCACTCCTATTTATTTTATACAGCGCGGATGTGATCGAGAATATTGAATATTGCAAGTACCACATGTACGCAGATGATCTGCAGATTTACATATCATGCAAACCTTCTGATGCTGTCATAGCGGTTGATAAGATGAACTCTGATCTAGATCGCGTTTCTCTGTGGGCTAAACGTAACGCATTGGCTCTGAATCCCAAAAAATCCAAGTTCATTCTAAAATTAGTGAAACTAATCCTGTCTTGTCAATGAACACCGAGCCAATCGCGAGAGTTTCGGAGACTAGGAACTTGGGCGTACTTATGGATGAGAACCTTCGGTTTAAAAAACACATTTCTGAAATTGCGCGGAACTGCTTCTACAGATTAAAGGTAATATATCGGAAAACAAACTACTTAACACCTACTTTACGTATTAACCTTTGTGAAGCGCTAATTTTATCAAAGTTTAACTACGCCGACACACTTATAGGCCCACGTCTGCTAACACGCACCAAAAAAGTAATACAACGTGTGCAGAACGCCTGTGCACGTTTTTGCTTCAATGTGCCACCGCGCGCGCATGTCACTCCATTCCTCAAAAATGCGAATATGCTTAAAATGGATCTCCGCAGGCGGCTCCACTTCGCCACGTTATTGTTTGGGATTGTTAAAAACCAAGAGCCATCTTATTTATATAATAAGTTGACCTGGGCAGAGTCCCGCAGTCTCCGTCTGAGGGCCTTCTGCATGCTGCGGTATCCTTCCAGCTGCACAGCTGCGTTCAGAACCAGTTTTAAGTACAGTGCCACGAAGATATGGAATAATCTGCCACCTCCTCTTCGCAGTCTGAGGTATAAATTATTCCTTCTTGAAGAGCAAAAAGCAAGTCTCTATCCGTTGTTTATTAATAATTGAAATGTTTTGTAGAATTCTTATTAAAATATAATTGTTATTGATTTGTTATAAATTATTTTAAACCTAGTAAATATTATCAATAATAATACTGCACTTGAACTACTTACCACTGTGTTTCTGACCGGCAGGTATGGCGGCGAATATACATATGTAAACCCATTAGTCCTGTGGCCTGTCTGTAGGTAAAACACGTGTCGCGTCCAATATGTCTTTTTAATTCATTTCTTTCTTCATACTTTTTACTCTCATTAACTAAACAAACGTTTTATTCATGTACCCACTTGTTCCGAATACTTGACAGTCAGTAAAATAGGAATAATTTAATTTTATTAAGAAAAATAATTTTACCGAAAACGACTGACCGGGCTTCCATCACGGAAGGCAGGGCCGAGACTGAAATATCAGTGCTGTGCTTACGCGCGGCTTAAGCTGAGGCTGGGCCTATTCGTAGCTCATTACGCTGCAGCACGGACATTTCATGTTGTATTTAGGTTTAGTTTAGCATATACTTAGGGTGTAGTGTTATTGTGTTTTCTTTTCTCTGTTTTTTGTGTATTTTATTATGTTCAGCTGCGGCTTTAGACTACGAATAAACATTTTTTTCATTTCATTTCATTTTCAGAAATGTTGATTTTCTAGTTCTGGGTGTAAATGATACGAGTATCTCATTTGTGCAAGTTAACTGTTCGCAACATACGGAAAAATATTTAGTGAGTTTGTGTCAGTATATGCGGAAAGTAATGTCCGTAACTATGGAACCTATTTGAAAATATTTTTTACCACTTGAAAGGATTACATTATTTCGGATGGACATAGGCATATAACAAGTGTATATGTATAATAATATATTGTTGATCCCGAAAGAAGTAGGGCCGAGCCGCTAGAGTTAAATATATTATCGATATATTTATTTATTATTATTATTAAATATTATTCTCGCTACTAACTGGAGCATATAGAAATTCATATCATCCAGGGAAGCAGGCACCTCATTCTATTTAATTTAAGTTCCTAACTGAAAAAGTTTGCAGAGGATTCTGAGTATGGGTCGTGGCAAGGTGCTCGAGCCGCCGTCCAGTAACCCTGGGGAAGCGAAGAAGTTCCGGGATGAGGCTACGGGCCACAGCAAGAACGGAAACTATGAACGGGCTCTGGCTTCTCTGAATAAGGTATGCTGACAAATAACAACACATTACGACTTTCTTATGATCAATTCAAACTGGTCTTTCTATCCTTACTTTATCGTAATTAGTCTTTTCACACGTCTAAAAAGCGTTAAACCTTTATAATAAATCCAAAATAAATTGTTGTGTAATATTTTTTCTACATACCGATGTACTGATGTGAATATAATTTCCGCAATTAATAGATGTGTACCTACCTACAATAAATTATTATTGTATTATTAAAGCAAGTTAGTTAGCATTTAAATGTTCGGTATTCGAATGAAACGTGTGCCCCTTCAAAATTTTTGTGAAGAACTAATGTAAGCAAAGTCGTATGAGGGTGCGAAAACACATCCAGTCACCATGACGACCACAGCTGGGGCGTCAATATCCGCGCCACTCCACACACCTCACATGTTACGTAACAGTACATATTCACTGGCTGCTCCAAATAGTACCTTACAACGAAAAACATGGACAGCGAAGAGGAAACCGCTAAAGCTCAAGTAAGGTCAATCCTCGGTATCACAAAAGATGCAGAATTTCTTCAGAGCTTCGTAAGGGTAGGAGTTGGAGACGACGAAGACGAGCTACCAGTTCTGAAGGAGACTTTTAGCAAACGCCTGCCGCAATCTGCAGAAAAAGCCAATAATAATTCATTCGCAGAGGAAGAGAAGCACTCTGCGACTGGAAGGAATGCGTCGGTTAAGCCACAGAAGAAAAGGTTCAGACGAAAGCAAAAACGAGAAAAACGAAGAAGAGACGAGGAGCTGTACACTGACAAAGACCGAGCAGCGGCAGTAGTAATGGGCTCCAAAGATATCAAACTCTCATTGAATATAAAAGACAAGGCCGAAAAGAGCAGTGCTCTGCAAATACCGGTCGAAGCTGATGCAGGGACGCTCCTCGCGCTGGCGCGTGCGGAAATGCTGAGGGAACGGTACCGAACTGCTTTGACATTTGTTGATAAGGTACCTGTGTGTGTCTGTATTAGCAATTACATCAAGATAGAACTGCACTAGACCTATTATGATTTAATACGTACATTATGTTAAACAGAAAAATAAGCTATATACGATAAATACTGTAATTATATTATTGCGAATTTCACACTGTAAAAATTAAGTCCCACGTTGAGATTTTAACTGTTTTAATGATGATGACCAACCTGTATTAATTGAGTATTTAAACATAAATTGTATGGTTTCAGGCTATCGAATTGGCTCCAGACGAGAAGGCTGCGTACGTGGCGCGTAGCAGATGCTACTTACTACTTGGAGAGCCTCGATCAGCATTAGCGGACGCTGAAACGGCCCTGCAATTGGATCCCAAGCACGCCAAGGCGCTGCTTCAGAAAGCTGAAGCACTGTACTATTGCGGAGAGTTTGAGCTTAGTTTGGTCCATTACCACCGGGGATTACGCGCTCGACCTGATCTCAGTGAATTTAGACTTGGCGTACAAAAAGCTCAGGCAAGTGTTACCTTTATGTTGTGTGAGTTTGTGTGCAGGTTTAATTTTTTAACTATGTTATTACCTCTTACTTACTCTCGGCGCAAAATATAAAGACTAAGAAAGTGGCGCCCCCTGCAGGTGACAGGCAGGTAAAATACCAACATTGCGGGAAATAAAGGTAAGAACACAAGACATACTTCTATTCGACGCTGTATGATTTTCTTTCAACACATGATAACTATTTTGGTGTAATTCAAAATATCATAATTTGGAACATACAGAAAATTCGTTTCAATATATACTGTAGTGTTATGTGATTATTATTTATAAATTATTTTTATTCCTTTATAATAAATACGATATCTTACATATTTCTATTCTGTGCTTCCGGTTGTCACATTCCATAACTTTTTACTGACGGTAGTATAGATGTCGCTCGTGATTTACTTCCATACATATAAAAAAGACCAACAGCATTCATAAAGACATTCATAAAATTCATAAAGCATCAAGACCATTCATAAAACTGACACCTTACCGCCAACAAAATTTTTGATTGTGTCATAAATCTCGTCTAAATTTCTGTTGTATCACTAAAGAGCTTTAATTAAAAGGATAGTTGAAACCTCTTTTACGGATGCTTTTCTTTTTTATAGTATAGTGCACAATATACATCGACCTGATCGAGTACTGATAGATTTTGAAACATCCTACGATATTTTGCCTAGTGGTTCGGAAGTCAGTCTCCTGCACGGTGCTCCTATTTTATAAATTATACGCGTATTACAAACTAATTATCACTTGCTTCGCTGAATGAAATCATCGTAAGGAAACCTGCATACCTGAGAATTCTCCATAATGTTCTCCAGGTGTGTGAAGTATAAAAATCCGCATTTCCGCGTGGTGGACTATGGCCTTAACCCCTCTCATTGTGAAACGACCCTAGCCCAGTGGTAGGACAATATGGATTGTAATTAATGGACGAATGAATATTTAGAATCGTATAAGATAGCTGATACTCGCTTTCAACAAGATCAAATGTATGTATTAGGATTTACTTACGTGCACACCCCTTAGCGGGTAGCCTTGACGACCCCATAGTCCAGTTGGTGAACCTGCCTGCCGAGCGAGGGGCCCCGGGTTCGATTCCCGACCGGGGCAGACATTTATGTGATAGATAATGTTTGTTCTCGGGTCATGGGTGTTTGTGATGTCATATACTATATGTGTATGTCCATGCCACCCGCAACACAGGGAATCCTTGTGCGGGGGTGTGAGTGTGTAAACGTTTATTTATTTATTTATTTAGCGGTGACGCTTCGATTCAAAATACATATAAGTAAAATACCCAAAATACTCAAAATACACGTAAATAGAATGTACCTTTTGCTTTCTTTTATAGGAAGCAATCGAAAACACAATTGGTTCAGTAAAACAGGTGAAGAAAAACGTAAAGAAATCTTCTTCGAAATCGTCCAGACCAGTCCTAGGCCAACTGATGTCCGATAAGTTATATCTAGAGAATCTCCTTAAAAACCCAGACCTTGCGATAGCAGACAAGAAGAACGATATGGTTACAAAGCAGGCAGAAGAAGCCATTAGATTCTTGGAAAATAGAGAGGAGTTTTGGCGTCAGCAACAGACAGCAAAGCGAAATTAACTTGTCATTAAAATAATTCATCTAATGCGATTGCGACGTAGCATAAAACTATCTCACATCCATGTCATCATAGATCAAAGTTGGGTCACTATTTCACATAATGATATATTTTGAAATAGCAAAATAAAATAAACATGACATGCTATTTGAATCGAAACGAATTTTATTATGATACCTATCGTTTTTATTTATTTTTACTATCGTTTTTCTACAAATACAATACAGCAGTAATTTTTATATATAAGTTGCAATAAAAATATGTATATCTCGATAACTTTAATAACGTTTTCAATAAATTACCCTTATTTGATATTGTACCAATAGCTATGCTAGAGTGGATGGTTTCATAAGTGATATCTTTAAAATGGTTTTAAACATTCGCAGTTAGCGCTTTGTTACCTTTTATTGTATATTGTGTTCAAAAATTACATAAGTTGAAGGTCAGAAAGCAATTACTCGAACAGTGTACTGAAATGCGTTCTACATATATTAAGTAGTGTAAATTATTGTAGGTAGGTATATAACATAATGACTATAAATGAGGGTCGTTTGGAAGTCACAGGAAATGTAGCTTTTGTTAGAAACACATATAAATGTGTTGATGCCAGCAATGTAAGCAAGAATAAATATTACCGTAGAGAACTCCGTTGTTTTTTCAACAGTAGTAATTCAGTAAGATGAAGTTAACAATGGCACTCACCCTGCTGTATTTTGGAACTAGTCTTGTAAGTTTATTTTGCAGATATTTATAAAAAAATCTCTATAGCAACTAATGACTTCTAATCATTTTTCATTGAATTTCTTATGGTGGGTATATTTAACATAGCATCAAAATTTATTTTTAAATAAGGAAATTATTAATTTTAAATATTCAAAATATTTAAGGTCTTTGGAGGCAACGACGATGCCTCAACGGCATGCAAGGAAATATTGAAACCAGCGGTAAGACTCATTTTAAAATATTTCTTTTAGTAAATAATAGTAATACCATATTCATTTTCAACTGATTAAGATAAACTGATTAACACAAATTAATACTAAAAAAATTTTAATTTTTCGTTTTTAGTATGTGCATGAGAAATGCTGCGAAAATTTTGAAAGTATTAACATGTTTGACGATGACATCAAGGAATGTTATAAAAAAGCGATTTCAAAGGAACTAACGGTAATATTATGTGAAAAATATTCGTTTCATAACTCATTGACCCAAATTCTACCATTTTCTAAATTTTTGTCTCTCTGTACCAGTGCATTCACTGCACCTGAATGAAACCAAAGATGGACGCGACACGGTTAAGCGGCTGATATTTAATTCTAATTCATCAGAATTCTAATCCGTTCACAAACATTCTGCCGCAGAAAACTGAACAAAATGTAATAAAAAAACATAATGCTACAGACATAGTAGTGTAGCCAAAGAAATAATTATACGCACCCTTTCAGCTGAACATAAACAAGAAACCATTTCATTTGATAACATGTTTGGTTAAAAATCCTGCGACTACAAAAAGTCCTTCCATAATATAAACTTAAAATTATTTCAGTGTTCTGATTACGAGTGCTTCTTAAACAAACGAGGCTTACTGGAAGACGGTAAAATAATAGATGATAAAGCCAACTCGATCTTGGACGACATCGTAAAGAAGTATTCAAAGGAAAAGAAAACCGTGGAGCGAGTGAAAATGGGATGCCTTCAGGGACAGTACGAAGAGTACCTACCCGACGACAACTGCATGGCTCTCAAGTTCTACATCTGTGTTTACACTAACGCTATGCTGGTATGTTCCTGTATGTCCAATGAATCAAACGGAGGAGATTACAGAAATTAGCACGATAATATTAATGGCTTGCGGTGATATTAAAAGTGCAAATCAAAATTGATATTTTGACGCTGATGCGCCATGCTGTTCATGGGAAAAGTTGTTATCGTTAGATATCAATCGTGAGCATTATTGTAGGCCTTTGGTTAGCATTAAATGGTTAGAAATCCCGTTCTTTTGAACAATAACCCTGCCACCAAAACAGCTTACTTCAAACGTCAGTTGCAAGGTCGTGTGTCCTGCCGTGAATCGATCATAGGAAGTAGTTAATTTGCATTGGTCGTGTTGAGGTAGCGAGTCCAAACTGAATGAAGCTGCGAGTTCAATCAGTTTATCTGTTGGTGGTTAGAAATTACACAAAAATGAGAAAAATGTCATAGCAGATTTTTTTATGGTACCAAATTTGTATCTGGCATTGCGGCCTGGTGTAATGGGTGATAAGACCGTATAATATATTGTAAAAGCAAGTTTAAATTTATAGAACATTGTAAAACCTTAATTTTACAGGAATGTGACTCTTGGAAGACGACCAAGGTTTGCAAAGAGATGTCCGACTTTGTCCAGAAATGCAAAGAAGCAAACTAACTTCCCTTTCATGTACTCACCAAGGATTGTTTGCCGTAGATTGATAAATAAAACAATATAATATTAAAAGAAATAACATTTACTTGTTCTTGGGGCTTGAGTCGCCGCATATATTTATTCACTTATCAGACATGTCCATACCACTCCTATTCCAACCGCAAGCAATAACTCTATGCTACAAATAAAAATAGTCATCTATTCTATCTCTATCAGACAAACAATCGCTATTTCACTCTCGGTGTATATTTACAATATTTACATATATTGATAATGTTACTCGACTCAATTCAAAAATATTTATATCATAGGTTACTTCATGATTTGCTCAAAATTTTCATCGGAGCGCCATTGTAAAATAAAAATATTCATCATAATAAGAAATACATGCCATTCTTTGTTTAAGAACATATCTAAAACATTGACAGGTTTTGCAACAAATATAAAAAAAAAATATAACAATTAAAGCAAATTAAAGTGTTATGACGAGAGGTAATCCTGACCTGACTTATGTGTTGTTATCATGATTTGCACATTTTAATGAAGTTCCAAACGTATGTGAAACTTAGTCTTAGCAAGTAGCAAAACTAACTATGGTCTACAACCTGCAGGCTATCTCAGGAGAGACAGTTAGTACAATAGGAACAGTAAATTTTAACTGTAACGGGTACTCACGTTTTTTTTACCGATATTGACAGACTCATCTATCATTAGTATATGTTAAGTGTCGACTGTCAAGAGTTTCTTCCCGCCACCGAAGTCTCGCCGTAACCACGATCCATGTAATTGGGTCGAAATATTGGTCCAACACAAAAATCGTGAGTACCCGTCACAGTTAAAATGTATAATGTTCGCGATGATAAAAGCTTAAAATCATAAGGAACAGTAAAGGTGATAGTCATTCGATAAAATCAATTTTAAACAAGACAAGCACAAATGCCACCTTAGAAATCACAATGTCTTAATAGCAGTTGTCAAGATAACATAATGTACAGAACTAGGTTTTTATATCATCCAACTATTTGCCTTATTGATTCCAGTGAAACTGTAGTCTGGTAAACATTTTTGAAACTCACAAATTCGATAAATACACTGAAGGTTTTAAAATATTAGCTACAAAATCTATATTATATTGATTTGGCTGAAACAACTTAAATATACAAAGGTGGCGAAGTGTGTTACAATAAACACTTGCAGAACATTTCTCAAATAAAAAAATATTGTTTGACGAAACTAAATTTTTGATCGCCTATAAATAATACTGTGTACTTATATCATTCTATTTATCCATATCATATTCGAGATTACCTTATAAAATCAAACAATATATTCCTCTACAAATCCCAAAGAGAGATCTTTGTAAAAAATAAATAGCTTAATTTCAGTGAAAATAGTGACAATTATTCGGCGTGGTAAATCTAACCATCACTACTATACAATAAACTATAAATGGGGAGTGATTTATTAAAATTAATTTAATATTTACAAACTTATATATTTTATCCCTATAATTTACAATAGGATTGAACACCAGTGGCTCAAGGTCAACATATACTAATTGTAGGACAACAACGAATTAACCACATAGGTACAAATTACTTCATCTAATTAAAATGTTTTATTCTACCAAAACTAAAGATAAGCGGGAGATGTGAGTGTCACCAGTATTTTGATGTTATCATTGCTGTCCTATATACATCAATATCTCTTGGACCACAAAATACAATAATCCATTTGACAGTTAAAATTATAATAAAATCATCTTCCATAATAATTGATAAGACAATCCTACATATAAAGTACCTCCTAATTGTCAAACACTAGTATATAAATAACTAGATGTGATCTGTGTCGATGCAAGCCAGTTGTGTAATGTAACAAAGGTTACATTTGTCTTAAATAGAAACAAAATTCAATTCATTCCTCAACACATCCTCCGTTGTATCAGGCAGGCAAGTCAATTCACGAAAATTCAACTTTAACACCACTGAGCTGTGTAATATGATTACACTGGATTACCAATTCTTGCAACACACCTAGCATGTCTGATGTATCGATTGGCCCGCAACATTCCTATTTTCACGAGGCTCTTGATAATTAATATGCAGTTTCTCGATTTTGCACTAACCTTATTAATTTGTACTTTAATCGAGAAGTTTGGCAGAAAAATACAATACACATACATATAAACTTTTGCTTCATAAAAATATTTTTACTTTTACAATTTCATATTTTCTAAGCAAATATTTTTTGTAATTCATACCACCAATATTTTCATATTGGTTCACCAAGTTGACCATTAAATTAATATTCCATTCTGAAACTTGATGCCTTGGACCTGTCAAAACTCGCTATCGTGAGATATCAACATTGTTATTCACATAATTTTTATAACATACATAACATAGTTGATAGTATCAGGTGTTACTTTGCGGAAATTCATTGTTATTAAATTAGTATTAATTTACTTTGCAACAATCCGCAAGCACAATGTATGATGGTATATACTTCTATAGATGCATAAAACCTCCCTCCCTCCCACAAAGGAAAACATGCAATTATGATAAAAGTATATACCAACATACATACCGTCACCAACACGTGTTTCGCTCCGAAACAGAGCATCATCAGGGTGAGTCATCGTGACTATACTAATTTAATAACATACATAACGCCAATCGAGTGAACACATCAATGTAATCGTGATATTTTATCCAGTGTATTTACATTATAAAGTTCAGTGTTATATTCGTATAAACTTTTGGCCTTGAATCAGTATAATGTGAATATATTCACAACGTGAACCATTCTGATTCCATTCAAAACAAACTCGAATAAAACAATATTCCTTACAAGTAATAGATCATGATCACGTTTTCTATCGGTCTATTGGTACACTCAACACAGCAGCGAACCATCACTAACATATCACAATTACTGCTTTTCTTCACGTCCACAATACACAGTTGCAACATTTTTTTTTCTATTGTTTATCTGTGGTATTCCTCCTACATTGAGTTGGGACCGCACGTGGCGCCCTTCGACTTTCGCTAGTCCGCTTCCTCGGGCGGGCGGCGGTACACCGGGCCGAATTTCGCCATGTACTTCTTCACAAACATCTTTGCCTTGGAACGAACGGAATCGGTGACGACCAACTCGTCCACGGTGCGGCATTGTTTCAGCTCTTTTAACATCACGAAATGGGTTAGCTACGACAAATAAATACATTTATTATTAGATAATCGTAAATACACTCACGCCTTTGCAACAGGACTACTACTGATGACTGAAACAACCACCAAATGAGGACAACTCTTTTTCGTAGTAAAATTGACTAAAAGTTAAAATAAAAAAAAAATCATCTCATGTACGCCTGTAAAGAATTCTCAAGGTTAAACGTTTAGTGATGATCGTACACATCACATCATATCGTACAATATCAATTATTGTATTTTGATTATAGACATCGGTTTAAATAATGTTGTTATTTGAAAGTAGATGGAAAATGCCATCATAATGTGTCGTGTCGTATTTTATTAATGTCTCACCGCACCCTTCGTGTATCGATCGACATCGTGTAGACTCGGAAATATGAAAGACGTTAATGTAATATATATCTATAAATATAACAAACACACTTATAAATAAATACTAATTATTGATGTTAAGTCGACTCACCTTCCTCGCCAAGTGTTTAAAGTCAGCGGTGCACGTGATCCGTCCGGCCGGCGCATCCGAGTGTCTGTACGGGTTGAGGTGCTGCACCATCACCCGCGCCATGCAACTGCGGAACTGCTCCTTGATCCTCCTCGCCGCCTCCTCGGGCTCCTGCGGCGGCGCGTGCAACGGCGACTGCGGAGGCGCCGGCGAGGGCGGGCTGGCGGGCGGCGGCGGGGACGGCTCCGGCTGCGGCGAGGACGTGGCCGCGAGCGCGGACTTCTCGTTGCCGTCGTCCGAGTCGTCCGTCTCGCTGTCCGACTCGTCGAGGTCGACCAGCTGTGTAAAATAAAATTCAAATTAAATATTCAAGTAAACCAGTATATCTTAATAAATATCTGATAAAAATATATCGTCAATGTAGAGTGGGTTTATATTGTATGGTTTGGGTAAATAAAATTCACAGTTTAATTTAAAATGAGGGTGATAAACTAGTCAGATAGCTGAAGGTCATTACCATGTGGTATCCACTTACAATGAGGTGGCTGAATTGCTCATTTGTCAGCTGTTTATATTTAAAAAAAGTTGGTTGATATAAGTCAACATAGTACATCAGGATACTGCTGTCATCACAGCCCCATCGATTTTTCAGCAGGATGCTCCACGAGCTGGGAAGGCAGGCTCGGTCTCGCAAATGGTTGGTGCTTCTAACCCGCCAAAAAGCCTCCATAACTCACCTTGAGCTCCCTGGCGGAGATGTCGCTGGTGCGCGGCGCGCGTGACGGCCGGCCGGAACGCACGGGTCGCGCGGCCGCCAGCAGCCTCACGCGCCGCAGCAGCCGCTCGCGACGTCGCCGCAGCTTCTCCTTGGTCTGCTTGTACCGCTTCACCTCCAGCCGTCCCGCTAGCTTGTCCTCCTCCGTGCGCGGCTGTACACGTCACACCATCACATATTACATTAAACATTACGAACTGGTACTACCGTTTCATTGTTGTTGACCACTCGACGATATTAATATCAAAACAAATTGATGCTAACCCCGCTTACAACACCAAAAAATTATATACACATACAAAGATTTGAATAAGTAATTACATTATAATTATGTAAGTGCAGTTACTGTTAAACTTACGGCTGTTTTAATCTAAGTATGGGTCACTGCACAGCAATGTAGAATGTCTTATACTTGCCATTCCAGTGAGTATAATGAAAGTACGCAAAGTTCAACTAGTGGTCGTGACCAAAAAGAGAGATCTGTAAAAATTGTCTGTATTTACTTTAATTTCATAGTAAATGACTATCCCCTCGGAGTTGCTACATTAAAATCTTACCTCTTCCCTTTCCTATGACTTATTCCTTCAAATTAATGTCTGTATTTGATATTGTTCTCAACTTCATATACCTATGTGAAATCTATCATCCCGCACTAGGCCACCATGGCAGATTATAATTTCAAACCTCTTCACACTCAGATTACAGAAGAACCCAGCTATGCAACAATAATTGCTGATTCAAATGATTCAAATTAATAATTAATATAAGAGTCTCCCCCTTCCTTTTTGCCCATTAATACCTCAGTGATGCTTTTGGTATTACGGACGCCCATGGGCGGTTACTATCTATCAGGGTGGTCTTTCTGCTCATTTGTGGGGTATTCACATAAAAAATACTTATAAATCCGACCCAAGAACGGTGACAGGACATCTGAGTATCAATGTGGAAAATTACAGAATTTTGGATTACACACATTTTCACAATCGCAGAAACTAGTATTATGTAAACTTACGCTAATTGGTCTCTCGGAGACCAGCCCCGGTCTTCGCTTGCGAGGTCTTACTGACAGCAACGCGTGATCCGGTATTAGCCCGTTATGTGATTCGTTCTTTATCACTGAAAACAGATAACAACAATACTTACAATACTGAGGTTCCATTAATGTCCGGCATGTATATCACTATCCTCTTATATATCCTATTTTTTATGCCTTATGTTGATGATATTAAGATATGTCATATTTACTTATTTGCATTTTCACTTTCTTGTATTAGGTATATGTGGTGCACACTAAATCTAGCTCTCACATCTCTTGTCCGATCTTAAGGCTTCATTATGAAATAAGCAGTACCCCATGTTTACTTCTGATGCCTAAGCCATATCTACTTATATAGTACCTTCATATATTCCATTGACTCCCTCCACGAGTTTTCCTTTCAGCTGTCGTCTCACGACAGCGGTGTCCAAGGCACTCATTGGCTGTTCTGCTTCGTCCTCCGATGAACTCTCTTCTGCAATCATTATTTCAATATCTCCATACAAATGTAAGATAATGTAAAAACAGTATACTTTCAATGAACGTGCACACTTATGTCAAAACAGTGACACCGCACGAGAATGGCTGGTGAAACTTCCATTTGTATCATATTGCTTTAGTGACAATATGACGAAGATAACAATGTAACTATTGATAATAATAATAACAGGTTTTTCAAAACCCTTCTCGAACGTCGAATCATGCCATCGTTCCAGTAAGCCTCTACCATGAACGGTCCCGACACGTTAACCTTCCAGTTTCCAAAAAATATCTTTCTATGGACAATTACAGAGAATGTACGTATATTATAGTGGAATATTAAATTATATCGATGATAATAATGACGAATAATGATTATGACGTGTTATGCTAACGCGTAACGTAAGAGTGGGATTAGTTGTTGTTGTTGTGGTTACCGTCGTTGGGCGGCGGCGTGGGTGGCGTCCAGCGCGGCTGGCGCAGCTTCACGTGGTAGTAGTACGTGCGGCCGCGCGGGTCCTGTGCCGAGCGCCACTGTGACGGCAGCA
>PDGT01000005.1:595706-646530 GCA_003671415.1 Megathymus violae | reverse complement strand
CTCCTCATAGTCATCCTCGTCGTCCGAGTCCGGCTCGGCGCCGATCCAACCGCGGCAGTTGTCCGCTCCGCAGTAGCAACGCTGCGCCACTTTGCTGTGAACAAAACGCCCTTGTCACATCATCACTCGACGATCTGTAGAACTGGTAAAAAAATAACAAAGGAAAATTCGACATCGTTCCGTCTATGTATGAAACATCTATTTATTATGTCTCAAGTAATTAATTTGACTGTTTTAGGCCGCAATATTCGTTAAAATCAAGTTTCCCCTAACGAATCGAGAATGGATTACTCTGTTTTTTAAAACAGTTTTCATCAAATTTCAAAGATCAATTACCAAATAATGTGTGAATGTGATGGTTGTATTAATTAATGCAGACGTGATAATCCTTATTGTCACGGTTTCAAAGTTGCTGATTACAGGCCAAGTTTCAATAACTTTAAATTGTCAAGGTGCTTAAATTGAACCACAGGTCGATACTAGTTCACGACACATAAATTTACGTCTGTTAGCAATACCGAGCAAATGTTTTCTCGTACAACACTGTAGATCACAAAATGCTTTCGTGGATGAAAACGTTAAACACACTTATGAATCAAATGTTCGACTGGCTTTTATGATTAATATCATACTGGTTTTGCAACATAGTGCAACATAAAAAATGGCTTGAAAAACACTAAATTAAATTATATAATTATATAATCGTACAAAACCATACCCGAATCTCTGAAACTGGTAATCAAAAGTGATCTCCTCCCCTGCAACTATGTCTCTTTTGCTGAAGAACCCTATTCTGAGTTCACCGTTCACGGTCCACTTCTGGGTCTCGGCGTTGGGTTCGCACGAGTGGTTGATGAACCTGGATATGTTTCCCTTGACGGTGGCATCGATCACCGTATCGCCTTTCAACGACATGAAATAGTGGTGAAGGTTGTTGTCATCGGAATAAGCTTGCGCCCGCTTGTAGAACAGCTCGTAGTCCAGGACTTCGCCCACGTACTCCATTAGAAACTCGCCTCTGTAAACATTCACGAACATGTGACACGACCGCAGACACCTTAGCGGTAAAGATACAAAATAACAGGCGCGCACACTCATATCCCAGCAGCAAGATTTGTGTCCCGGGTAGTTTGGGCAATGAAGATATTACAAATAGCAAAGACCAAAAGACATTACGTCTGCTTCGGCCGAGACTCAAACTCACGAGCATTCGCTCTGCGAATAAGATCAATGCACTTATCACAATATATTTTAGATAATATTATGTACGTTAAAAAATACTCTGATATAGTTTTCTTAGAAAGAGTAATGTTCATAGTATTAATACTAGGAGTAAGGCTAAACTGATTGCTCCAAATTTCAGACTAAGCAAAACTAGTGGCTCTTTCATGGGTAAATATTATGTGTAAATAAATGTAAATGTATTATGTATAAATGTATATGTAAGTATTATATAATGTGTAAATATTTATAATAAAATTCCATTAGAATTGACAGAAATGCCATATTGTAAATTTAAAACTCACGTCAAAGGCGTTCTTATGCGGAAAGGTTATTACAAACTTGATGATTACTTTCAGGATAAGACTGCTTGGACAGAGTTTAATATTAAGCCAGTTTAAGTGCGTTCTGTAACTGAGAGTAGGAAAAATAACTTCTCGGGAGTTTTTTGTCGCTTCTTCTTCCGAGACCACTCACAGTAGGGATTTGTTGAAGCGATGGCGTAGTTTGATGTTCGAAAAGTGTTTGTAAAAACCAACTTCAAATAAAATATTAAAAAAAAAAAAAACTGGGTTACTGGGTCGTATACGTAATGAAACTGGTACACTTGGTGGTATCCGGCGTCCTTTAAGAATATGGTCGATAATAGTTGTATTTAAATATTAAATAAGAAGTCTATTGCACTGAAAAGGCAAATATATATTAAACTTATGTTTCTTGTTATCAATAGACGTAGACGTAACAACCTGGCAATTGTGGCGTAATTGTGAAAACCAACTCCGAATAAAGACTTTCAATACAAAACTACCTACAATCATACATTCAAAGTGGACGACAGGGGTATTTGCCCATAGAGAAAACACGGCGCAGCTGTACTAGTACTCATAGGAAGTGCTAAGTAATTTAAAAACTACTATTTAATATTCAATCAAGAATAAACGCACATTCATATTATTATTTGGTAGCTTGAGTACTGAGATGGAATACTTTATTTGTAAGCGTAGGTAACCAACGCCCTGCTTAATGAAAGACAAGATAGCTTGAAATAATTTCCTTTCACATGAGAACTATCAGCTAAGATGGTGATCCCAAGCGAAAAGTACAAACGTCCTATTAAATGATGCTTCATTATTCATTGTGGTTCCATAAACTAAATATGGCAGTGTGGTACGGTGTTACATAGATCTTTATGGCCCTCAACACTTCAATGACCTTTGTCCATGCTGACATAAATTCCGGCCTGGAACGTTTTATGCAATGAGGATATTTTTATAAGTTAGTTCTGTCTGTATGTAGTATCACAGAATAAATAATAGTACTACGTAGTACCATACTGTTTATACTTCAAATGTTATGGCTGACACAATTAAATTATTACATGTTAAAAATCGATTGGTGATTCGATGTCAACGAATGAATCGAATCCTGAAATAAATCAAGCTGGAATCAAGTTTTATTCTACATGAACGTTCTAAAATTCGCGTTGTTTTCCACAATACATAAATAATTAATCTTCGATATTTTTTTTCTTATATCATTCGATAACTTTATTTTCTTGTCGTTTTTTATCTACGGCAGTTGCATGGACAGGTTAGTTTAGTACTCTATAATTTCACGTGTCTTGTAACGAACTAAAATAACGACTGTAATCTATGATGAGTGAAGCGTCAAGTTTCACGTTGGTTTGGTCGCATGATTCACAAAGCACATTATTAACACTAAAGATATTATTGAAAAAAATATATAATAAAAAATTAAATATAGGAATAATTCTTTATACCAGAGAAACACTGTCTTAAGTATACTGTTAGTTTTACTTTGTCACTTAAACATTACAACACTTAGTGACGTACAATTTTAACTCTGTTCTAATTGTTGTTGTTCATATAATATGTACTTTATTCCATTCAAATTTAAATAAGACACTTAAAGCAAAACATACTCTTATTTACCTCCAGTATGCAGAATTGCATTTGTTACTAATCGCAAAGCAAAGTCAAATTTTAGTACTCAACTTTTGGCTTGGAAGAACTATGATTTGGCATTTACAGGTTCACAAGTATTGCATTTTGAATAAAGCTTATAAACTTACGTTTGAATATCCTCCGATGCCTCCACTCCACAACCTTTTTTGTCAGCATAGAACACCCTCAAGGGTCCATTCTCTCGCTTCTGGAACCTTCTGTTAGTACACCTTTCGCTAACTGGACATCTTGAGTTACTGAAAGAGTATAATTATTGTTTGTTTTACAAGACGTAAGTTAGATTGTGTGAAATTTTAATTATTCTTTAAGTATAGGTTTATGATATGTTCCTGTTTATGATATGAAATAAAAAGTATCTTGATAATGTAAAATTAAATACAAGTGTAATATTTTGGTTACAATTCAAAGAATGCAGCTTTAGGAGATAAAAATATTGGAGGTTATTGTTAAGCTTCATAATTATGTATATATTTCAATTACTGCTTTGTGACATACTTTTGACGGCCATCAAACATATGTCACATTAAGTGAAATCTGAAATTACATCAATTTATTATAATTTCATATAATATTCATTCATATAATATAATCATTGCACAGTAGTAAAGTATTTTAACTAGAATCTATTATAGGTTTTGAAAACTATACAAAATTACCAGCAAGTATCAAGTAATAAATTACTTACCATTCTATCATGAGTAATCTATTTAGACAGTCTTCTCCACAGGCCAGCTCCCCGCGTTCTAACTCTTCTTTGGTCATAAAACAGTCACATATCATCTTTTTTGTTTCCTTACTAATCATCCTTTCACACAAATACTCATTCTCTTCCAAATGTTCATACTGATTCATCCTTTCTTCAATTATCCTGTCATATGCCTCTCTGCTTAACGGAATGCTTGGTTCTTCTTTCTGTGCTTCTTCCAGTGGTGGCAGCCGCTGTGGCAGATTTGGACTAGCCAATGGTGAGATGGCTGGAGAGTTTGCCCCCATTTCCAGTTCACTAGACCTGCGCCATCGAGATTTCACTTTCACTGGCATCTCGGAGGGTACAGAAAATGGTAAGGTGCTTGCTAAGCTGTTCAGCAGATCAGTTGGTTTCTCCTGGCTATCAGAACTCAATTCCTCTAACTTTAACTTAGTTTGTGTTATCAATGCCTTTTTTAATGGTGTTTTAACTAAACCGTATCCTTTTGTCTTTTGCTTCATGTTACTTATAGTTTTAATACGATTGGATCGTCGGACACCAGTAGGGGATGATTCAGATGAATCATTAGAGTTGTTGAGATTATGCTCTGTGATTCTAGAAGAATTGCTATCATCCGAAAGAGTTGAACTAGGAGTTATACTTGGATCAGGCCTAGGTACCCCATCACTCACATTGTCCTTATGATATTGAAGATCTGATATGCTATAAGGTGATGTCCTAACATTAATCAAGTCAGAATAATCCATAGATGAACTGCCCTGCATTTCAATTGGCATTGATAAGTTGAGTTTGGCAAAATGGCTCTGGAAGTCGGTATTCTGTTTTTTATTATCTGCATCCTCAATAGAAATATTTGGGTCAACTTGCATTTGGGGCTTAGGACTATCTATATTAATATCATAGTAAAGCTCCTGATTATCATCTTCTACAATTTGTACAACTGTTATGACCTCATCATCACCATATCCAAAATGGTCTTCTATGGGAATATCTGGGTTTTGATTCTCTAACTCCTTTTCTTCCATGATATTAGCGTGTTTTGCTTTTTGTTCTGGAATTTTATCTTCAGGTAAAATTTCAGTAGAAGTAGAACCAGTATTGATATTTATTTCTGGGTTGCTATGTAGTATTACCTCTTCTGTAACTGCAGGTATATTTTGTGGACTTTCCAAGACCATTACAGGGGATATATCTCTAGAATTATTTTGCAATGTATTTGTGACCACAGTCAAAGGGCTGATGCAAGCTGCACTGTTAGAATCGGACTGGGTATCCAATGCAGCATTTGAGTCTGACTCTGAGCTCGCACAAGGATCCACCACTCTTATTTCTACACTACTATTTGTTTCACTATCACTGCCTACTTCATACTTCTTAGTGAATGTGTCATCATTATTAAATAAACAGCGGTACTTTCCAAATTTCTTATGTAGTGCTACAGTAGGTGTCGTGAGGGTTTGTCCAGGTTTAACACTTTGGGTGTCAGAATTCTGATTAGCAGACTGCGGTTCAAACTTAGCTTGGCTGTTACTAGGTTCAGCAGAAGAATCTACAGATTTGACGACAGTCGCAGATTCTGCGTTCGGTGGTTCAAGAGGCACAGAGGATTCCCCATCAACCGCAGCGTTCTCGTTATCGGTCTGTTTCCCGCGTCTAGTAGAGCGGCGCGACGGGACTTTTGATGCTGGTTTCCTTTTCTTTGCCATTGTAGTTTAACACAGTAGCAAACAACCTGCAAACATTTTACATCCATGTCAACTGTTATAGTAACATGCTGTGAACTCTCAATGACCTCCTTCCAACACATTATTACCTGCTATTTAGGTTTATAAATACAATTTGTTGTTAGCGTCAGTAATTTTTTATCAAGTAAGCCATTTGGTAAAGCGATCGTAACATATAATATATATAATAAAGGCACAACAATATTATGGAGTTTGAATTCACATTATTTCACATAGCATAGCCACCGGTTTGATGCACATAAAAAATATTTTCCCTCTCATACGCCCAATTTCGACACATACCATTACTTACTGGTGCAATATTTACGCATTAAATATTTCTTTCTTTAAAAATATACAAAACTCTTTCACAAATAAATCAAAGGTATTGAGAAGCTATTTCATTTCATTTTCTTTAGTTCATTGCTTTTTGAGGCAGGCAGGAATCCATCGTAACATAATATAGAATATAGACATTTAGTCACAGATTTATTAGAGACCATAGATGATATACTATACTAGAGGGAATTTCAGAATTACTGCTGTATACTTAATCTATACTACTAGATAAATTAGTGTTTTCTCTCTGTCTGTACAATCCATTTATTTTTTCAAATTTCATAATAAATATTCCTTTTTTGACTCATTAACATAAATTTGACCATTTTGAAAATGTTTGTCTGCCTCACTGTATGATCCGTTAGAATTCAAGAATGCCTTACCTGACATTCAGCTGCCAAACGACCCGTCGTATTCCAGATGAGGGCTTGAGAGCCAATATTTTCTTTCTTTGTTAGCTATCAATGATGCCATAGGTGTTACTAATGTCCATGGGTGAAGGTAACCATTAACCATCAGGTTGCTCATATGTTCATTTGTCGGTAGTTTGCATAATGCATAAACAAATCAGTTTAGTTATTCGAGAGAATAAAATACCAATGATGCAAGTATAAATACATTTTGATTTGATTCTTAAATACATTTTGATGCTTGTGAGTGCAAGCAGGATGCCACTGGCATATTCTGTGACCACTCAAAAGCGCTTGATTGTCTTGACCATAGTATAATATTAATAAATAAAAATGTATGGTGTCTGAACACAGTTAGTAAGAAATACAAAATTTTCTTTTTCTGACCTTATTCTAAAAGCAGTTATCAATGAAATAGGGTAAATGTAAGACAGGTCCCAACTCAAATAGCTATGGAGAAGAAAGTGCTTGAACTAGTAAATGTAACAATATTTTTTGGCCTTACTATAGACGCTCCATTGCAATGGAGTCCTAATATTAAAATCTTGTCACTTAAAAATATCAAGATTAATTAATTTCAACCTCAGACCGGATGTAGTAGCGTGTAGCATTAAACGTCTGCACCATACTCTTTTATATCTTTAGTATGGTATTTAAACCTGACTAATTTTTTTCTTTGAAAATGTCGTTTAGGTATTCTGTAAATACATACTTACGTACGTCATCTTTTCATCACAGCGAAAGAAACTCTTCAGCAAATAAATTTAATTTAAAACAGCACATAATAATTACAAACTAATTATAAACCTTTACATCGGAACTGGTTTGGACACTATTATTTCCAGGCATCCTTGTCACTATTATATTCATCTATACCATAATATTCTTTACCTATAAGCTGTGCTTTAACGCGTTGCTTTCGTGTCGCGTTTCACATTCAAAAGGGCTAGTATAATCGATAGCATACGGGACTCCGTTTAACGGTAAAATTTTCATAAAAGGGATGTCTTAAGTAATATCAGTCATATAAGCACCTTTCTGAATTATATCTATCCAAGAAAGAGCTACTAGTTTTACTAAATCTGAAATTTGGTATAATCAGTTTAGTTTTATTTCTAATATTGATGTTGTGAACATCACTATTCCTAAGAAAACTACAGGATATTTTGAACGTTCCTAATATTATTTAAAATGTATTGTGATCTAACAGTTAATATATTAATTACTTTTAGTGAAACTGCATTATGATCAGAGTGGAATGTATTAGTTTATAGGGATATTTTAATTCTAATAGCGTATTTACATTTTATAGACTCATTGACTCATTCTTAAGAAATCTTGTTAACTGAAAATAATGTCGGACTTCGTGTACATATATTTGGTGGATTGAAATATGCGCGAGTGTCTACGCTAGTCAATTTCAAATAAGCATGTAAAAGTAATCTTAATTTTGAACTTACTGAAGGCGAACATCGTGCTGGAAGGTAGGCGATACATTTGAAATCAAATCAGAAATGTTAATGACATTAAAATAATGTTATGTATCGTGATATCATATTAAGCACCTTTGTAATTGAGGATAGTTAATGTAAGAATTGATTATTATTTATAGATCTCAAAATATTTGAAATTTGGAGACATAAAAAAAATTTTTAATCTGTAATATTGCCTTCTCAAATAAGATACAAAACAATTCTAACGTACTTTTAATAAGCAATATAATTCGTATTAAATATACAAATTATTTTATATTTTTAAGAAAAAAAAAAATAACTATATGTCTGTCTATAAATATATAATTACAAAGTCAAACTTAGAAATTTGAAATTTTTTTTAAAACCAAGGTTTAGGTTTCAATTCTGATTGCACTGCGTTATTACCATAGAATTAATATAATAGACATATTATTATGAGAGTATTTAAAATCAATTATGATTTGTCAAGTCATGTCAAGGAAAATCTATGAAAAAACCTACTTTCTAAGATTATGTGTTTTAAAATAACCAAAATAGATGAAATGCGTATGGACTCTCCGTGAGTAGGTCTATTGAATACTGAAATTAATTAAATACGGTACTGTGCGCGCAATCAAGTTTGGACGCAGTAACGACTTTGATAACAACGATTTGAAATATGGTTAGAAAATTGAGTTATATTATAAAATTTACTCTGTGGACCTTTAAGGCATAGATAACAGTATACTAACGTAACGCTTTAAGGCTCTATCGTTGGTGCTCTGAATTGCTGTGTGTCAATTTGTGATTTTGACAATTTTTCCAGTACAGTTCTTCAGTTTTATGTTTATGTTGGTTATTAGAATAATTCGAATTAAAGTAACAAAAAGTGTTGGTGATAAATGAAAATCAACTCTTACTCTAAAATTATAACGTTACAAAAATGACAGAAACACAGGAGGTAATTTATTTATTTATTATTATGTATCATGTAAGCCGACACAAAACCGAAAGGGACACGTCACACTATGTATCCAACCTTTTAATGAAACTTTTACGATTGTGTAGTGTTTGTATCGTGGCGTTTAAGATCACGAAGTTTTACTTATAGTGGTGTCGAATTGAAATTAATTCAGAATATAATCGTCGTAAGTTAAGTTGGAAGTTATAAGGGGGATATTATCCATCTTTGCTTATTCAACTGACCTAAACTCACAGTATCTTATTCACAGTCAGAACTAGCCACTTTTTTTTTTAATTGCCTTTGTAATGTGCTAATTGTTATTTAAACGTGTTAATAAATTAGGTGTCGTTTCTGAAAAAAATATCACAAGTAATTATTTATGGATTTAGGATCTATGGTAAATTGTAAATATATATTTTGAAACTAATTTCAGATAGTTAAAATTAATAAATGGGATGGTGCAGCTGCTAAAAATGCTATTGATGATGCTATTAGAGAGGTGAGTAAAATTTGGTAAGCACTTATTATTTATATTGTAAACTGCTATCTGAACTACTTGGGAGCACCTCCGGTGATAGCTGATGATATTAATATTAAGAAACCCACGAACATTCAACACAATGATTGTATAATGGAAAAGATTCTATCTATGGAAATTTAAATGTGTAGCTTTTGTTTCTTCAGGGCAATGGATATAATCAAAATCTTTCTTAATAAAGAATAATTGTAATAGGTGACCTACATAAAAAAAAATTATTTGATACAATTACCTGCATGTATTGTAAATTTTTGAAATTCCAAATTATGATAAGCCAATTTTCATCAGATTTGTTCATGTGTACAAATATTTTATTTTTCCAGGTGTTAACTGGAGATTTAAAATGCAAAGAATCCTTTGCTCTGATTGATGGTCGGCTCTTCCTCTGTGCCTTAGCAGTGGGTGTTGCCCTGTATGCTTTACTTTGGGATTATTTGTATCCATTCCCACAATCAAGGTAAGTCTTTAATTGAAAATATCTGTAATAAGTATCAAATACGATGATAGAATTATTGTTACAATATGTATTTTATGCTTTGAAGACCTAAGTTTAAATTCTTCATCAACTATCAGGTTTTAAGTATCTTCAAAAACATTTTGGAGAACTTTCTGTGATGTAGGATTCTGCATCATGTCACTTGAAGCTAGTGATAACCAATTGCTAAAATGCATTTTATTTAAAAAAAAAATTGAAGTGTCTTATCATACTTGGCTCCTTTTGTAGGAAACTAACATTTAAACCATTTAATTCATGTGTTATAAATACACTATCACTGCTGGTTGGCTTTGAGTGAGATAAAATACAGAATTATCAGATGATACCAAAATTTTAAATGAATGATCAAATTGTTCTTATGTGACTCACATATGACATTTTTATTTGGTTGTTTAAGATTAACATAATATATGGTTAAGGGAAACTAAGGGTTCTACAAGTTATTATAATAATTAACTCTTAATAGTAATAACGTTTTATGTAATGGTTCTTATCATTCATTGTAACTGAATATTCTTTGTTTACAGACTGGTTCTCATAATCTGCGTTTCTTCATACTTTATCCTTATGAGCATTTTGACACTGTATACTACATTTAAGGAAAAGGGTATATTTGTTGTTGCCAAGGAAAAGGTTGGAAATAATCAGAGGATCTGGGAAGCTAGCTCCTATGTCAAGAAGTAAGAGTTTGGTGTTGTAAATACACTTTCTACAGATAATTTTAGACTTGTAATAACCCCTGATGATGGTCTTGGGCTGAATAGTCAGCTGCAGTGGACATGTGACAGGAAAATGTTTGTACTGGAGACTTGGTTATTTGTGATGTCTTAATTTGTGTATGTGGATGTAACCTGCAATTCAAGAAATTCACACATATCCTTTATATGTCTGAGTTTTTGCATATGTAATCTTTTAATTTTTGTTATATAAGTAGTAAATAACTGTTTTGGTGTTTTAAAGCCCAATACAGAATTTATACTCTGTGTATGATGTTATTTGTGTGTAATTTTTACAAGGTCAGAGATATGTAGCTGAAATTTGGCATGATTCCTTCTTTGTTTAATATTCATAAAAATTCAGTTGATGTAGTAAATTTCAATGATGCAGCTTTCTTGCTGCAGACTTTAATTGTTAGGTTTAATTTATTGTGAAAAACCTTTATAAATATTCGAAATATCGATAAAAATATTAAAAAAAAACTTGAATACAACTTAAATGTAGTAGTTAAATATATGAATTTCTTGTTTTATGGGTGACATTTACATTCACAAACTAAATCATCACAAACAATCAATAATTTCTTATAATATTTTTATCTGAAAAACTTATTTTTTTATATTTTCTATTAAATCACGATTTAATGACGACAATCGGCACGAAAATTGATTAATGAAAAGATATATTCGATCGCAGGCACGACGACAAATATAACCTGGTATTGGTTATGCGCGATTCCAATGGCAAGACACGCGAAGGATCCATCAACAAGTCATTCGCTAACTTCATCGACACCAACGGAACAGTCGTTCAGAATCTCGTCCTTAACGAAGTCTCCAAGCTCTATAACTCTCTCTCTTCCGAGAAGAAGGAGAAGTAACGTGTCAATCTCGTTTTTACTTCATATTGGATATAAGTGTAATTTTGTCACAATAAATTATACGAAGAAGTAGATCATGATTTTATTTATTAGTCGTTTGTAGAACTTATACATTGTGAGCCTGGCATTTATTACCTTTATCTAGTTACAGAAGTAAATAAAAATGTTTTTAAGTTAAAAGTATGATACATGTGAATATTATCTTAATAATAAACAGTGATACAGCATTAGTAGGTGCAGTCTGTTCCGCAAAGAGGCATGCGCCTCTCAGGTAATATTGTTTAGCGATGCCAAAATTCGATAACTTCCAATGGGAAATGGGAAATCCCCAAATGGGAATGGCATAAGTAAAAACTCAATGGCTATGTGGAAATGCGTGTCGATGAGGTTTAATAAGTAAATAGGGCTCCAAATGTGATGAAAATAATTATTTAATAGCGATATTATACAACAGTGTCAGATGAAAGACTGGTGTTATTTATAAGTGCCATGGTAACCAAAATAGGGTTGCTTATTTAAGTTAATGTACAAAATATGTGGGGTTGATACAACTATTTCAGTGCATGCATTTTAACGGTATATTTTTTATGGTTAACAAAATGTACATTCGCAAAGTTCCTTGACTTGGAATTCTAAGTTATTCATTTCATACTCGCGATACTAGATGGCGCTACAAGCTTGTTTGAAACTGTTTTGATCTGAACTGGTCTGAACCTAGCTGCGATCGTTATGAGTCATGGGCTAACAACTCTCGAATCGAGTGGACGGATAAAGGCATTCTACAGATAATGTACGGTTCTGTTACATCAGTCTGTCGGAGATCGGCGAGGTGCGGCAGGTGTAATGCGTTATACCGCGTCAGTACTACGAACGATTAGCTAACGACGTACCTATAGAAACAAACCAGTACTAGTGATAAATTACAAATTTATTAAAATAAAAAGTGATGTGTTGAATATTTGTGTGTTGATCACGAACAAATATTGTACATGTACACCATTTTTCGGCAATAGTTAAGTGTAAACTATTTGTGCCCTGGCCTACTATATTTAGTTTTATTTTATAAATGTGTTCGTAGTCAGTGCTGTGGTTAAATATATAAAAGGTAAGATTTCTAGTACATTTTACAGTACATTAATTATTTTAGAAAACCTAATGATTAATGTTTTCTGTAGAAATTTTAATCCTATTTTCCGGCGTTATAATCCAGACGAAATTTATTAAATCGTAATTTTTATTGTACAAATATTAATTATATAAAACACTATTCATAATTTTACTGTATAAACATTTATTTATATGTAATTTTAATGTCTTTGTATTGCTAGTTTTTCAAATGGACTCGAAGGACCAAATTTATTAATGCGTTAACTATGACGTTCATCAATACTTCAAAATTCATATTTCGTACATGGCACATTAATTTATTTTAGTAAAACAAGCATATTGATCTAAAAGAAAACGACTTATCCTCATCGCTATGACATCATCGTCCTGCCGCGTTTGAAGGTCGCACCAAATGTTAATTTTACACTAACTCTAACATGGCGTATAAGCCGTAAATTTCCTTTTTATTATACTTTTTAGACTCTTAATAAATCCACAATGTCTTATCTCATGTAAGAGTTCGAGTTAAAATTAATTCGGTGCATGTGACCCAATCACCTGACGCGCTTGTTACCAGTCTAATAAACCGTACGACAATTATTATCGCACAAGCTCAGGCTATTTTGGTTTTGGCTACCGAGCCGGCATGCGGTATGGCATAGTAATACACTATGTGTATACTCAACGTATGTACATGCGGTTTGTATAAAATGTAGTTACATGACGATATCTTTTTAATCGCAGCGAATGTGAATATTCCTGACATATGTACAGATACTTTTCTTCGTAAATAAAAATTCAATTAAAAGTAAATACGCAATGTTATTGTCTTGGGAAGGTGTTCTATAATGACAACAATAAATTCTTCTATTGTAAAGGTTTTATTATTATAGACAACCCTGTAGGTACAGGTGACTCCTGAGTGAGGTGTCCCGAGATTGAATTTGTGTTTTTGTGATAGATAAAATTTTTCGATCTTGTTTGATCTAGGTATCAGTGACGTCTCTCTGTTCTGTACGGTACATTAATAATTTAGTAATTCACTGGTCAAAATTCTCGATTTGAATTTGAAATTGTTCTTAGAAGGGGCTAACATCGTCCACTGTTTATAATAGGTAAATAGTAACTTGGACATTTTTGTCTGATAATTAGGTTACATTTTGATATTATTATAAATATACTATACATATAAAACTAGAGAGCGATTCTTTAAATGAAATAAACCGCATCCAAATCTTTTGCGTAGTTGAAAAAGATTATGAGCAGAAACAGCGATTTTGTGTTTAACTATTTATAAATATGTGCACACCAGTGCCAATACTCAACTCGAAATAATGTACAGGTCATGTGAGGTAACGCCGGGGTCGTTGACATTAATATCCCATCAGTTTGTAAAATTTGTGTTGCTGTGCGATTAACATGCTGGTGCAAGCATTATACGATCCGTGAAATATGTATATTCAGTATAGTACAATAAATCGATGTCTATATGAATCCTTCTGTGAAACTTGTGGCATCAAAGCTTTTCTTTTTACTCAATCTGTTACACAGCCAAAACAACTTTCCTAACAAAAATCGTGTAATTGCATTATTCATATCGAGCTTTGATACTCTTGCTAGAACTGACTGTGATCCATTTGGACGTAATTAGTTGTAGGTATCTAGAGTAAGTACATATATTTTTTTTGTACCGGCCACCTGACAGTAAGGGGTCACCGGAGAGTCGCCGGCCAAAATGGATGAGCAAAACCCACTTAATAATGGCTTTCGCATACTGCTACTGCGGGTAACTATTCGTGGTAACCATACATCATGCACGTGTATTGTCAGGATTTACCTGGGTGGTTCAGAAGCCAACGTCCTCCAACAGGGAACTGGTTCCATAGCCTCGTCCGTTATTAACAAGGGGTCCCTATTGCCCGGGGTCATTTTGTCTTTTAGCTACTTTTGAATCAATGTAAAATTTAAATGTTATATATCCATCCTTTTTCATTCTTTGGACACTATAATAAAGTTAAAATTATTCAAATGACTGTAGATTGGCACTATACTGACAATATTAAATCAACAAGTCAAAAATTAGGTGTTTTTACTTCAAAATATGAAAAAAAAGAACTATTTACTGCGATAATAATTGAACATCACGCATGGTAGGTTTACCGACACTGATCGAGAGCGGGAGGGGAGGGATTTATCATTTGCGCTACTATTCGAATACATGGCTCTAGTAGACTTAAAAAGTCGAAGAGTCCCGTTTTACTTGCATGTTATTTTTGCTTTCAGTTTTCCTGATACAAGTTTTGAATTTGCATTTTCGCTCTTTCTAGTCTTCCTTGCTCATAAAAGCATTAACATTGATGGCATAATGGTCAAAATTTCCGAATCGTGTTTGAATGCTAGAATCTTACACGCATTTGAAGTTATTTAAATTACGTGCGTATTACAAATATGATCACTTACATCGGTGAAGAAAAACATCGTATGGAAATCACCATGATATGTCTCCAAGTGTGTGTAGTCAGCTAATCCGCATTTTACGAGCGTAGTGGACTGTGGTATTGACCTCTCTGGTGAGAAAAGACCGGAACTCATTGATTGGTCATCGTAACTCTATAATCAAGATCTACTTGTATTTAGATGTAATTTAGTGTGTGAAATGTAATAACTTTTACAGATTATTATCTAACCCTTCTTTATAACCTTATGTAATGTAACATATCAGTACATTTGTGTTATATAACAAATAATGTTATTTGTGTTAGTGTGTAATCAAAATTTCGCAGCAATTTTTGGTACGCAACAACCCTTCATACTGTCACGGTTGAATTCCATTTTCTTGAATAAGGTAGGTCGGGTACATTATTTCATAATGTTTTGTCAAAGCTTTAGATTGCTACGTCGGTTAAGATGACAACAGCGTGGCTAGAACTCCTTATCGTTTGAGTTCCTCTTTAGAGGATGTATTAGGTATCTACTAAATTTATATCTGCTACAATAATAAGCAATATTAGATACATAACTGTTACTGGTAATTGAGAACAGCAATGAGTTTGCGGTTAATATTTATTCAAACGAAGGTTTGTAGTGTACAGAGTTTTATGTATCCTTTAGTCCAAGCCGACTTCCTCTGCTCGTAGTGTATCCTGTTAGGCAACCACGAAACAATATCACCCTTAGGTCCCTTTAATAAGTTCTGGACTACCTATGTTATTATTTGTGATAGAAATCTTAAAAGGACGCTAGGCCTTATTGGGGGAAATTCTGAATTATCACATAATTCTTGCCCACTAAAACTTCCTCTAAAATCATCTAGCATCATATAGCTACGAGATCTCATGTGATTGTACGAACGTGTGCCTGTGTGTGTCAAATTAAATTATAGTTGTGAACATTATTTTTTTCTTTCAACAAGGTCTCAACTTTATTCCGCCACCGAACAAGACTTATTTCAAATTCTTATGGATTTTTAAAATCAGATGAGGGATATACATATACTCCAAATTTACTATTAATTCTCATCATCATTATTACAACTCATATAGTCCCACTGCTGGGCTCGGATTCCTTCTAACAATGAGAGGGATTAAGTCCATAGTCTGCCACCCTTGCCAAGTGCGGGTTGGCAGACTTCACATATCTATGAGAACATTAGGTAAGTATAATTCTCAGGTATGCAGGTTTACACACGATGCTTTCCTTCACTGAAGCAAGTTATAATTATATAATTATAATAAATGATTCGAACCGAGTCTACCGTGCGAGGAACTTATGTTCAAACCACTATCGCTGTTTATTACTTATCACAGCCATATTTAATATCTTTCGTTTCGATCACATGTAAAAAAACAGACAAATCGTATCCTATGCCTGGAATAGCATTTTAAGTTCTTTAAAAACAATATTTGTAATAGTAATTGAATTGAGATATCAATCGATAAAATCGTCTGTCACACGTAAATTGCACAAACAAATTAATACTCTGTCGGCCGCTCGAGCGTTACGTGACGTAACTCAATGTAGAAGGTATGCACGACTTCGAATTTTACGACGAGTACTGCATTACGACAAGACACAAGTAGGTCAGAAATTACAATGCTCTCGACTCTTCAATGGTCAAACAACTGCATTGCTTTAGAGCAGGTTTTAAATTAACGCATGGTTTTATCTGCGATCTGGTTCAAATTAAAAGACCGTCAACCATGACCCAATCTTACTTACGGTACAACTTTATGGTCTCTTTGGCGGACTCACTCGCGAAAATCAGTCTGTGGCGACGCCGAACAATGGGTGAACAATTTAGCAGCCAATTCCCCCAACTGTGAAGGAAACTTATTATTACAGTAAAAATATTTTTGCCGTGTTTGTTTTTTAAGTGTCTTATGTAGTGATAAACAAACATTGACACAATCACTCCTCAACACTAGAATTCGCTGTAGTGCTAGTGATATGGACATATAATTTAAACAAAGCTGATATAACTATCTGAATCAGACCCCTAAGATGTTGTATCCTATTTGACAAAACTTAAGTGATTTAGGAAATAACACGGTAGGTCGCGACGCAATAAAAAGTTAGTTTAAATTGATATCAGTCGATCAATTAGCGCAAACCACGCGCGACAGGATCACAGACGGGACAGACGAGAATGACCTCTGTTATCAGCATTGAATAGCGTAGACTAGGAAGTACTCATAAGATGGATATTAATATCGTTATCATAAAGATATCAGCGATAGTCCGTTGAGCTGCGATATCAGTCTAGATAATAATGATAATATATCATGATGTCTTTTTCGTAATTACACACGACATAATAACGATTTGTAAGAGACATACGCGTTTCCAAGTGTCGTTTCATGTTCATACATCAACTGCAAAGTAGATGTTTTACGACAATAGTCGTCAAAAGCACGCATGATGGTTACCGGCAGGTGGTCACCGTCGCCTGGAACATCCGTAACACCAAAGGAATCACCGAACGTCGCCACCAAAGAAGGAAGCAGGGAATCTGATAAATATTTTACAATAAAATTTTAAATCGTGACTATACCTAGTAAAGACGTTTCTCTAATGAGGAAACGCTGACTAGTTTATATAGAAGATGAAAGAAAGAAACAGAAATATAATTCTTTTACAAAATATTGTAACATGTTTTGAAGAACCACAATCGCTGCACATTTCGTAGGTATTCGATTTTGTTTTCTCGACTCCGATGATACACAAATGTTCGAAGTCCAAGGTCCAATAACAACGAAATTTCCACAGGTCTTGTTTGAAGTTATAGTGAATCATAAGTAAAATTTATCATGTAAATTAGTTCACAAAGAAATAAGATATTCCAGAACATATATAAAAATATGTAGTCGATTTGAGAAGTTCTTCCTTTTTGAAGTCGGTTACAGAGTAATTACGGCCATAGCTAAAGAGCTGTGGAATTACATCAATTAAAACGCTCAGCAGGCATTAACATATACAGGCTCCGAGAATTAATTAGACTGTATAGTTTTCTCTTATATGGAGTGCGATAAATACGATCTAAACCGCCTTATTTTATACTGAAATTTATCGATTCTTACCATAGAGTACGATTAATTTATTAAGTTGCGTTTTCGACAAGCATCAACTACATGTCCATAAATATTAATTGTACTTTACCAATTGTTACTCGGTATTATTTTTTATGCTTTCCCTATACATCTACACCTTTCGCCTTACTTATTATTTATTGATAAAAACTATATAAAAATCTGTAGTTCTAGTCATGCCCCTTTTGATATATATATAGAGCTTGGTTTATACTATATAGCAATAAATCGGTAGATTAACTATGATTCTTACAATAAATATATAAACATCTCCCTGAGAGTGATTTGTGAGATTACTGAATTACAATAATACAGAAAGTATTATTGTTATTATGTATACTGATTGAATTGAATTCTTGATAACATTCGCTTTTCTTTGTGTTCTGGTTGTATTCGAGCGTGAAGATTGCCATGATTTTAATAAAAATTGCGCATTGTACGATAAGCTACTTAAAGAAATATATGTTCACGACAGGTGCCAATAAATCATCATCATTAATCTATTCAGGTACTACTTATTTGTTTATCATTCAACGGCCATCCGCGTGATGAATCCGTGATTATCATGTCGTGTGGGTGATAATCTGTTTATTGAAGTGTAAATATGCACCGTACAGTTATTATAGATTTAGTAATTATAAATTTTGCATTTAGTAATTATAGATCCAGCCGTACGGGTTCCTCGTCTACAATTCGATAATTAAGCAGTTTTTCGTTCTGTAGTCGAGAGCGAGCTTCTGTTCCTATTGTTAGCACTCTCACGTTGCGAGCTATCTGCGCACAACTGTTACCGCAAGATCTATTATCAGAATTGTCGGTATATCACTGCGTTGGCTCAATAATCTGCCCACTGCAAAACAATGATACATGTCCCACTGGGGGACGTGAAAATGATATAGGTAATGGTGGACATACTATCAAGTTTAAACAGTTCACTTATATAACATTATCGTAATTTATTATATCTATAATATGTAGCTTAAAATGAACATTATAACTAATAACTTAATAAGGTGCTACACCTTAAGAGATACGACACACATTTTTAGGAGTAGGTATGGAGTACGGGAGGGATACTCATAAATGAAAAGTTTTATTAAGGTGCACGGGAACGAAAAAAGGTTGGGAAATATTGATCTAAAGATATATTTGAATGAAATTGTAGAGCTGGTACATCGTACGTAATATATAAGCTCTAATACATACGCGATGTATTAACAGTCGGAGGCTACTTTTATACGGTGAGTATAAAAATATAAAAGACCTGAAGATTATTTATATCCATTGGATTGAAACAGTGTAATGAAATGTAAACCTCCAACACGCAACATGCAAGCGATATAGCTTCTGTAACAACTTCCTAACCGAGGAATTTTTTTAGAGCAGCATGCTCCATATATTATTTTTCTACGTTACATTAAGACGAAATTGTATTCAGTAGGAAGCCAAGTTATTGAATCTGCAATGTACAATTGTATCAGAATATTGAACTGATATTAATATGGAACATTCATTGTATCGAGTTCATTATGTCGAGAATTCTCTTTAGACATCTTTAGACGTCACGTAGGGAAGCGAGAAAGTGGACTCGTTCAGAGGATAGTTTCTAGACGCCTGGCTGTCGCGGCAACTGTAGAGAAGTCCCCTCGCCGGCTCTCACAAATCCATCTAGACTGCATTCAAGCATGAATCGATGACGCCCCGATGACGTACCGATGACACTTGCGACTCGTTGTCAGAAAATACAGCTCCCGTAATAATGACCTCTCAGACATACACACACACATATATATAGGTTTTACTTGTAAATAGCTTTTGTTACCTCTTCGTAGTACACAATAGATACACGTATACATTGTAAACTATACCTTGACTAATTTCAAGGAAAAAAATCAAGTGGGAAATGTACGCAGCTAAAGTCATCGACATGTAGAAATAATTGTCTTTCTTTCAACAGTTTGAACTATAGTACCACTACTCACTCATAACGAATTGCTAGAGCTAAAGACATAGAAAAATAAAAAATATATCTTTAGCTACTTACCTATGTTCATTCAATCTGAACTGTTAATTTCAGTAATTATTACTGTAATGTACGAATGAATACGATACGAATACGATTACTTACATTAATGTATACGAATGAATGATTCATGAATACGATTGTAGTTAAGTTGTCATATACGTTAAAGAAAAAGACCTTAAAGTAAATATATTAACATAATAAAATCCGACTTTAGTTTGAAGATGTTACCACTAAAAACTATTAACAATGGGTCATATGTAAATGAAATGCGTCAATGACTCAATATGGCCAAGAGCGCTAAGTCTCAGGTTCCAATAATTTGGAATGACAGAAAAATTTAAATCAAAATGAAGACTAACCTGGTACAAACATTGGCATCTTCGAGTTTCCTGTATGGACCCGAGAAGTGGATTCTGAAACCTGCAGATCGCAAACCAATAGACACTTTCAAGGTGCGGTACTAAAGAAAAACGCTTTAAATAACTTTGACATAACACCGGATCAACGAATCTCCACTAAAACAAGTAAACATTAAAATGAGGCTTTTCACCTTAAGAGAATCTACGCGAGTTTGGTCAGATCGCGAGAAAACATATATAACTTGGAAAAACTAATGATTACCTGTAAGAACGAAGGAAAGCTGCCTTGTGGATTAAGCCGGTGGTCCGATCAATCCAGCGCGTGAAACATTTTACCCAGACAACTTTACCGAAAAACAATGGCCGGTCCACATGATCGATATCCGAGATCTACTTCGCGGTACCGAGAAAGCATCTTTTGTTACTACTTTCCACGATGCTTTATCAGGAACGCCAAAAATAGATCCCAAGGGGCTGAAGCTGTGAAAATGTGAAGAACCTCAGTAGGGGTTACAATCCGCAACTACAAGTAAAGAGAGAGACTGTAAGCTACTTTTCATATTGATAAATGGAACTATCCCCACGAGAGAAGAAAATAGAGTAAATATGTTTTAAATTTAATCGACTATAACTTGAAGCCAAAAGCTTTAAATGGGATACATAGCGCTTGAAAAACATTGATAACAATATTTTGCAGTGTCCTGACACGATTACGTTACTCGAATCGAAGTGAGTGGTTTTTATTGTTAGGTTAGTTTAAATTCCAATCCGTTTAGTTCCAATTCGTTTATTTAGTAAACTATAAATAGCATATTTCTTGAACCGATCTCGTCTAGACCACATTTGAACATATAGGTACGTCTGTGTGACTTCGAGTTTTAAATATGATAATGGATACAAATTATATTATTTACAACGCTACTGCGAGGCATAGTGCATTCCACTGAAGAAAATTGTAAATATTTACAATTTGTTTAAAAGTAAGTTTAATTACATTTTAAATCTAAATCTAAATTTGTAATATTTACGTTTGGTATGTACGACTTGTATTTGTTTACATTATTATATTTTTATTACTGTATTTTTGGTTATTGATGATTCGTTCTGGTTTATGAAATGATATTTTATTATTAGATTTGCTTAGTTCACTGAAAATTGGTAATTTTCAGATGCTTGATAAGTTGTTGTCCTCAGTTCAAAATATTTTTTTCCGATCAGATCTAGAGCGTAATGTAAAATTTTAAAAACACTAATATTTGCTGTGAAAAACTATCAATGTTTGCAAAATGTTTCGAGATTCGTGACGAACGGTTGATAAAGTTACTGTAGAGTGTACAGAGCAGTCGTCCCAAGATAAAAGGTTCTTGCTGAGGTAACTCATTGCTTTATTTGTTCCTGATTGGAATACAAATTTACAACGATTTTCTTAAAATTATATATCAAACAGTGATTAATATTAGTCGCTAATTCCTAGAGCTCATTTGATTGGGGATTTTCCAATTTTAATGATAGGTTTTTCCTAATTAGGCATCAACCCGTTCTAACTTATAAGTTTGTCCCTACATATGGCTACACTCTTCTATCATATGGGCCTATATGGGGTTAAACTGTAGTACACCTTAAAAATATTAACATTAATTTAAAAAATTACATTTCAATGAATTATTCTGACTATAACATTCTAAGTTAAATAACATTGATTCTTGATGTTCTGCCGTCCCCATCACACTCATACGAGTACCACAATTCTCTTCACTCACAATTTGAATAACGATTCAGCATTAATAATGCCGTTACAGCTAATTCCTTAATCCCTGTCATCCGAGCTGCACGAGTATCTGGCCATTTTGTATCATAATCGGTGCTAAGAGGTCTCTCATGTGCGGATAAAGTACGACTTAGAAATCTGTGAGAAATTCATGTCAATATGGAATTTGAGACGTCAATTAAACAATGACTCTTTGTAAATATACATCATCATCCCCGTATCTATTTATTTAACCTTCACAATTAACCATTGAGCACAGGTGGTAGTGACCTTGTCTAATAAGCGAGGGGATGAAGGTTCGACGGTCGGCAGGGGCAGATATTTATGTGACAGATACATGTTTGTTCTCGCTAAGCGACTCTTCATGTTACGACTAGGGACTTGAGAGCCAGTACATTATTTCTTCTTCTCATTTCCTGGCCGACAACGCATCATTGATACCTTTGGTCTTGTTGATGTCCATGGCTCGTCTGCTCGGTTGCTATTGCTCGTCGATAATATATATATTATGCTGTGTTTAATAGTGTGCTGTAAGTTCACATAACGAAAGGCTATTCTGACATCATACATTACAACCTTGACCGCTAGTTCGCCGCTGTGAATCATTTTAATATATATTTGCCACACGTGAAGCATTGAACATTGACCTAGTGAGACGGATTTTGTATTTGCTACGTATTTTGATTGATGAAAATTTAAAAATACTTTTGTACATGATACAAGCTTTATATAAAATACAAAAATATTAAGAATATTTCAGTTATCTATGGTATAAATATTTGCGTCGATCTCGATATTGCTAAAAAATATTTAATAATAAAAAAGTGTAATTTGTAAAGTTTTATGTATATTGGTGACATTGAGCAGACAGGGTTACCGATACCCGCGCTCAACAGCAAGGGTTTTCATCTCCAGGGGGCTGTTGACCCCCTCGAGTAGAATGCGGGGGCATGGAGAGTTTCCTCGAGTCCCGAATTCTCCACGCATGGGATGGGCCTGGGTCGCACGTCGCGAAGTCTCCGATATTGATAATACAGGATTACCTGATGGTGAGTGGTCACTGCCATGTATGGTCAAGAAGGTAGCGATGGACTCACTGGCTCTGTGACACAAACCGAAATAGTAAAAATGTTTAATGTTTTACTTCATTTCTTCTATTGCTTCAACTTGTGGTGATGCTTGTAGTGTTGCTTGTCCGGCAGGTAATTGCTTGCACCAAACTTGCATATGTAAATAAATATATGCAAATCCTTTTTACTAAATTAGTAAATAAAAAAAATGTGAAGTTTGCTTTAAAATAGAATTTATTATTTAAACAGCGCGCTCTATCTATATATTAATTATATTTTACGTCAATTGCATTTCAGAAAGGATTTTCATTTTTACTTGTGATTTTTAACTAAATAGTAACAGACTATAAATTCCATTTCTTTTAATTTGTACAATCCGCGATACAAAACTGCGCACTCGTCACATCTGACCTTTGTAGGGTTGATATCGACCGGCGGTGGGGTGCTCGGGGATCGCGCTCCCCATGTTGCCGGGCCGACGTCCGCACTTGGCGGTCGACTGCCCCCGCTGTTTGAGAACGTATTTACTTTGTGATGTGAGCATGTAATGATGTGATGTGTGCAGAGCGAAGATTTATCGACCGCATACTTTAACAATCTCTACACCTATACCTAACTAAAATTGATATGAAAAAATCACTGTTTACCAAAAAAATTGAATATTCTATCCTCGATTGAAATTAGAATTGATTAAGGAGTATGTATGTAACAAGTATAAGATTTAGTCAAAAACTGTGTGTGTGTGTTTCGTATCAGCTCGGTTGCAGTTTAATAACATATAAAATTTTATAGAATGAGGATTTTATCGAGCTTAAGATAATCAGACCATAATTTAAAATGTATAAATTTTCGGGATGGAAAGATGTGTTTCAATACTTAATTGGAACTGCCCGCACCCTGTGCTCCAAAGAGACTACACGAGCATGATAGTTTTAACAGGTCGTTGAAATTGTTGTCAACTCATATTAATTATTAAAAAAAAAATTGTTTAATTTCAGTCATGTCTCGGAGAAGATTAGTCGTGTGTGGCGCCGCGGGAGTCGCTGGAGCGGCGCTCGCGGCGTGGGGGCTCTCTGCGGACGACAAGCCAGGAGTACGTAACCCAACACGTAATTAACACTTCCAGGATGTATATTTTTATGTGATTCTCGAGTGTCATAGATTAAAATAAACGCTAAATTCTGTAAAACTACAATATACTGCGATCATTATGAGCTTTATTCATGCGAGTTCGATTAGCACTTGAGTTGTTTTAATGTTTGAGATACCCTGGTGTGATATTCCCTAATATATTCACAAACTTACACACATTCACTTCAATGTACACAACTTTTAATGTTAATACAAAGTATTATATATGTTATAAAAATATTTTAAAGAATATGTAATACATATGTATATAATATTTATTTTATGACCCATTAACTTAAAGCTCATTGAAATTTTGAGCCACTTATGTATATTGACAATCTTTCCTTAGGGATGCACACTAATCGCATTGAACGCAAACTTAACAACTTCCAGTTTCCTGAATGAGCTGGATTATTAATTTAATTATTAATTAATTATTTATTAATCAGCTGGATTATTATCACGAACAACATGCATGAGACAGGTAGTCTTTATAGAAAACCGTAATTATATAGATGGAAAGTATTTTGGAGTGCAGTGCCTTAGTGTAACTTATGACATTAATATTGCCAGACAAAGATTTGAGCTACGGTTATCATTTGTGGTCTGTATTACAATCAATGTACTTTTTCACATTAATCGGACTCTACAAAATTTTGTATGATTCCCGATTTTACAATGTGAAAGCGTGTTTTTTTATAAATTTCATTTTTTTAATCTTTTTTAGAATATAGACCCACCAGGTTAGGCTGCGCTTTGTTTACTAGTTACTATAAAATTTAATAAGTAAAAGTTATATTAAGTAGATACGCATGAACCTAGACTGTCCAAAGTAATTCATTTAATTACAGGCTTTTATGTTCAGGTGCAAGGTCATATAAAAAATGGGTAATCGTGCGTTCTTTAAGCCTTATAATATATCCACATGTTCTGTTCTATACTTAAAGTTGGAATTTATAATAGCTGATTGATTTTATGGACTTTGAAATAAAATGATAAACGACAAAGTAACATATATTAAATTGCAGTTTCACGTGTTCATTTGTAATTACCGTTGGCAGTGATATTACATTTATTTGACCTCGTCGTCTGAACTATTGATGTTCAAACTAATTGCATGGTATATTAGTTTGTAAACAAGTACTTACGCGTGTTATGATTGAAGAATAAAAATAGTACTGTTGCCTTGTATTATTTACTAAAAAAGCGTATTATACCTATTATAATTTTTAAATATATGAAATAAATGTAGAATATATTACGTAACATATAAAGTTATTTTCATTGAAAAGGTAATCGAATCCAGATTCCCAGTTTAGGCCAAGAGTGAAACTATGCCAAGAACCGCATCGAGCGGAGACATTATTGGCAATAACCTACTGTGTATATCTACGAATTGATCAACTAGCTTTTATATTATGTAGATTTAAAGGAGCTAATAACGAATATAATAATCACAATTCATTGTGGAATATGTATTTATACATATGCACCTAAATTGAAATATCTCTTTCCAGTAGATAAAGAGAAAACTGAATGGGGGATGTGTGAATGACGGACAGACAGACTTGCATGTGATCTCACGAGAGCTAATATTATTGATTGGACGCATAGAACCCTACAGTCTCTATAGTCTCGACCGTACTGCCTGTTGCTCGCGTTCCGCTCTGCCTTATCGCACTACTAGTTATACAGCGTGTTAGGGATCGGATTTCCAATATTTTACCCACGTTTTGTACTTCAAATTTTATCGACAAAAAAACATACAAAGGGGGGTCGCATCCCTCACCCCTCTGAATGGGAGCCATTTTTATATTTCATATCTCGTATTTTTACGAGTTCATTGAAACTCTTTTTTTTATCTTATGTTATCCACATATTTGACAGTCACCTTATTTTAAAGATGATAAAATTCAATCCTGCTCTCAAATGTTTGTGATTTCCACTATATCGAGCTTAACCAGCGTAATGACAACTTTTACTGCTCTCATACTGAGATGAGTGGTGGTGGTGAGATTGTTATACGTTGTGATGACGATGGTTCAAATCTGAATACTTTCTCTACAGCAATGGTACAACCCACCGACAGTGTCAGCGAAGACGGAGCGGAAGAAGCGGCCACTGCCCTCGCGTGCGGACCAAATGAAAACACTCCAAGCTGGTCACACCTACGACATACTGATCATCGGCGGAGGCGCCACCGGCGCCGGCTGCGCGCTCGATGCTACTACCAGAGGTCAGCAATTAAATTTTTATGGCAATATCATTCTTTTTACTCAATTCATTATTTTAAACAACGCTTTTGATTTTGATGTGCCTTTAACCTGTAGAATATAGGTATATTGCATATCTTCCCGTAACTTGATCCTACTTATTACTCCAGGTTTACGGACAGCTCTAGTCGAAGCTGATGACTTTGCAAGCGGAACGTCTAGTCGGAGTACAAAACTGATTCACGGCGGAGTCCGTTACCTTCAGAAGGCTATCATGCATCTCGACTACGACCAATACAAGATGGTGAAGGAGGCGTTGCACGAAAGAGCAAACATGCTAGAAGTAGCACCACATCTCACGAGGCCATTGCCGATTTTGCTGCCGGTTTATAAGTGAGTTATGATTATAGTTACCTCACAATGTTTTCCTTCATCGAAGCAAGTGAATAATCATCATTGTATTGATAAATAAAAGCTGCGTACAGCGGTACTTTGTACTTTTACTCGGGTCCCCCATGGATGAGACCGACTTTGAAATCGCTCACCGAGTGTTATAAGGAAGCTATGCAAACATATTAATTAATTAGAACAAGGATTAAATGTAATCAAATCTTAAATTTTACTTAGCCTCAAGCAAAAGGGCAATTTGTCTTAACGGCGATCGCACGCTCACGGCTCCCGCAATCTTTTAAATTAGCCGTCGTGAAGTACAGCTTTTCAGATTGTATGTGTTGATGGATATTTTAGATGGCTGACGTAGGTGACGGTTATTCTAAACGTTTACAGATGGTGGCAAGTCCCTTACTATTGGTTCGGTATAAAGATGTACGATTTGGTCGCCGGCGACAGAAATGTCAAGAACTCATACTACTTATCGAAAAAGAATACTCTGGAACTATTTCCCATGTTGAAATCTGATAATCTTTGCGGCGGTATCGTATATTATGACGGTAAGAAGGAAAATTTTACTTTATATATTATGCACTATTGTCTATTCTGTAGTTCTAAAGGTATTTTCTTTACTAGATACCCCACAGATGACCCGTTCCATTCTGAACCCTTGTATTTTGCTAGGGGTATAACAACATATTCAAAAGGTATCCCGAAATTTCCCTGTGCTCGGCGAATGTCAGTGAAGGTGGTTTATTGAGTAAAAATAAAAAAAAGTGGTCGAATCTCTTTGTGCTCTCAATAATAAGTACTAAAGAAAAACAATATCATATCTTAATGTAATGTAGGTATACACAATATACCTAATACACCTTCTATATCGTAAATGCTGTAGAATTTTGGCCTACGGCTAAAACAATAGTTAATGTGTCTTAATAACAACAAGATACCTAAGCACCAAATTAATTGGTCAAAAATGTAATTTTGCAGGACAACAAGACGACGCTCGAATGAATTTGGCAATAGCATTAACGGCAGCGCGGCACGGGGCCACCATCGTTAACCATGTGAGCTGTATCAAGCTTCACAAAACTGGTGGGAAACTTAGCGGAGCTCGGTTAAAGGTAATTTATTACTTGACATTGTGTTGTTTGTAACATTACCACCGGCCCTCTCCACTTCGCTCTGGGTCAATAATTAATTATTGTAACATACACTTGATAAATAGCCTATGTTACTCTGAAATGGTAAAATAATGTTTCATAAGTGCCGTGGTTTCGGAGATTAATTTTAAGCATATCCACAAACTCACAAAATTCGCACTCTCTTTATAATATGAGTATAGATAGTATAGATTTGATCGCAGGAGCAATTGTAAGCAGGGGTGGTATTTCACATGGACCAAACGAGTCGAACAGTTGTACAGTGGGAAATAATAATAAAAAAAGAAATAAGCCGGAACAGATTTTCTAGCCCCAATTAACTCCACATTTCGATTAGCAATTAAGATTTAATTATCCGTACCATTAACTGCTAACAACTACGGCCGATGAATATATGCCAACTTAATCGTTTGGCCATCTGTCTGGCACAAGGGCGGTGAGGCTCGTACTCTGCACGCACCAGTAAAACATTGAAATAATTATGTGTGCATTAAAATTTAAATGACATGTGCATTCGTGAAAGAAAATATAGTAAGGGAACCTACATTTCTGAGCATATACTCAAAAGTGTACTAAATCTTTAGCTATTACTCATCACATTTTGAGTAAACAGTCGGTAAGCAGCGCTAATCAAACCTGCAAATTGATTGCTCTTGATAAATTAAAATATTGTATAATATATAACAAAAAATATTGAATTGAAAATCTAAATTATTTTTTAACATTCATGCGTTTTTATCCGACCCGCTCTTGAAAACCTTTGCCTACATAGTTGAAGACCAAATCTACTTGGATTCACTAGATATGCCAGTTCTTAATGTTTTTTCTTTTAACGAAGTATTTGGGCCTTTCAGGATGAGCTCACCGGCAAGGAATGGGATGTGAAAGCGAAGTGCATCATCAACGCGACGGGTCCCTTCACCGACAGCATTAGGAAGATGGACGATCAGAGTGTTAAGGAGATCTGTTGCCCTTCATCAGGCGTGCACATCGTGCTACCTGGATATTACAGGTTAGACCCCCTATGCACATATTATATGCTTATAATTTGTTGTGATCGTACGCAAATCATTTAGGCGTACTCCCATTATTTTAAATAACGTTTGTTTAATTAAGGTAAAAATTTGACCAGGACCTGTGATGGTAAATGGTCATCGCTACCCATGTATATCTGTAACACGAGGCTTGTCACTGATGTGTTTTCGTCCAAACAGGAAACGGTAAACTTCTCTGTAATTGATCTTTGATATAACCCGTTTTTCCTGTATTGCTTTCATACTTGTTCAAAGTGTTTTGCGCACTTCGTATCAGATACCTTAATGGTAGTTGTTGTTTAATTGTTGCTTTACGCATCCAGTCCAGAGCACATGGGTCTTCTCGACCCGGCGACATCCGACGGGCGCGTGATCTTCTTCCTGCCGTGGCTGAAGGGCACTATCGCTGGCACAACGGACCTTCCGTGCCAGGTCACACACAACCCCACGCCCACGGAGGACGAAATCCTGTTCATCCTCACCGAAGTCAAGAACTACCTCAACCCTGACGTGGAAGGTTCGGCTTTACCTTTATTTATTCATTGATGGTTATGCCAAAGATTTATTTCTTACCTTCTTATAATTTCCTGGCTAACAACGCATCAGTGATACCCTTGGTCTTGTTGATGTCCTTGGGCGACGGTGACCACTTACCATCAGGTGGCTCGTCTGCTCGTTTGCGGTTATTACCATTAAAAAAGGGAAATTGATTCACGAAAAGTTAAAGCGCTCTTCCCAACGCTATATTTTATAATATAATATTTATAATATAATAGTAAAAATGCTTATCGTGAATATATATGCATTTTGTGTTCGGTATGGTCTCAGAAATCTATAGACGTGTAGGGCGTAATAGCCCGTACAATAGTGACGCCTTTACACGGTCTCCAGTCAAAATCGGACTCCAATAGATTTAAAATTTGAATTAGCGAAAATTTGACTATAAAGCAACTTATCTACATTCGGCAGTGCGTCGCGGCGACGTATTGTCTGCGTGGTCGGGCATCAGGCCGCTGGTGTCGGACCCCAACAAGCCGGACACGCAGTCGCTGGCGCGCAACCACATCGTTCACGTGTCGCCCTCCGGCCTCGTCACCATCGCCGGCGGCAAGTGGACAACGTACCGCGCCATGGCCATGGAGACCATCGACGCTGCTATTGAGAGTGAGAAAAACTTAACATTGAAACTAATACAATTTCAGATGTACAGTTAAAATCTGATTTATTATAAATAGTAGTAACAATAATTTGGATGTTTTAGTTGGAAATAGGGCAAAAGTAGAAAGGAAAAATTATTAATTACTAGAACAGAGCTACACTCATTAAATGTAAGGATTATTTACCTTACAGTAAGATTTTGCTACAAGAAGAAAGTAATATAATAGTAAGGTGTAGTGATAAACAGTTAGAAATTATTGAGATCAATAAATTAATTCATAAATTATATGTGACTAAAATAAATACTATATGTCGAATATTATAAAAGATAAATAGCATAGTTATCATATTTAATTGAAAATTTGACCAAGAATTTGTCTATTAGTACTGATCGTAAATGAGCAGTCATTTATTAACACTCGCCATGCATCCGTGGAATATGTTCCAAATAATTTAAATCCAGTTTTAGCTAGTAAAACAACAAAGAACTTCTCTAGCAGTGTATTGACAAAGGGACAGCGTTACAACTTAACTATTGTACGCCAAAATGTACAATGGCTATGAAGTCCTTGAGTAATTCTAAAATTAGTAATTTTTTGTGCCTTACTATAGTCTCCTGATTACAATGGAGTCTTGTCACGGAGATTTAGTTCCGCTGCTTACGCTGTTAAGAATGTAAGGCTTTTAACTGACGGCAAGATTAGATTATTTCAGATAATTTCGTAGTGTAACGAGTTATAGATTATATTGTTGTAGGGCTAAGTTACTGATATTGAGTAAATTTTTATATTACAGGGAAGAGTAGTATGCTCCATCTCAGATCTCAAGATTCACTTAGACATTTTTTTCAAAATTCAATATATTAAATGTTGTGTCACAATACATTTGAGATAATATTATTTACTTTAAATATATTAGAAACAGTGCTAAGCTGATTGCACCAAATTTTAAACTTAGGAACTCATGTCTAAGGCATGACAGGTTACAAACTAGATAAACTTTAATGATAAGACTGCTTGAACATGAGTCTAATATATAGCCATAAGTAGTAATAGTGTTGTCTGTAACTGTGAGCAGGAAAAAATCCTTGGGAGTTTTGTTTTGACGCTTCTTTTTCCCAGACCACCCATAATAGGGATTTGTTGAAGCGATGGCATAGTTTGATTTCCTAAAAGTGTTTGTAAAAAACAACTTCGAATAAAATTTCATTTTACTTCATTTTAGTAGGTATACTTACATGAATTCGCAGTATATCACAATGGAATAGTCCCTTTGGCGAACAAGATGCAAACGGGACGAAAAAAATATTTTATCTTCATTTCATAAATGTACTTTCAGATGCGAACCTGAAGCCTCTATTTAAGGAATGTCAGACAGACGGATTCTTGATCGAGGGAGCGCACGGCTGGACTCCCACCATGTACATTCGGTTGGTGCAAGACTTCGGTCTTGAAATGGAGGTATGTGGAATTTCTAATAAGCTCAACAGATAAAAAATCTGCGGTCAACGCAGCATTTTTACCAAATCATTCAATTTAAAATAGTTATTATTCCCGAATAGCATAGCCACTTGTGCGTTTCGTCCTAAGACAGCTCTAAAAGGGACACATATTAGGCGTTCTTTTCTTATGCATCATAAAGGAAATTAAATTTAAAACTTCACTCAGTTACAGTGTAACTTCAGTGACATTAGAATCAAGTACTCTTAAGTATAACCTTATTATTGGATTAAAAAAATTAATAATTTTAGGTGGCAGTTCACTTGGCCAAGTCGTACGGCGACAGAGCATTCGCAGTAGCTAAGATGGCGTCCATGACCGGCAAAAGGTGGCCCATTATTGGTAACAAGGTCCATCCCGAGTTCCCTTACATCGATGCTGAAATTAGGTTTGTTATAGTTATTTGTCATTAGTAAGAGTGATATTAGGGATTTTGGCATTCAGCAGTAGAAATAATTATAAAGAAAATGGGCAATAATATTTGGCGAAGACATAATATGAAAAGTGTCCTTTTATTAGATGGAATTTGAATGATGAAAAAAAAACACATAAAAAGTTATTTTCGTACAAATATGGCCAGTGTTAACTTTTTGCGAATCTTTTGTTCTAAGTTTTTTTTTGCAAAACATTTCACAGATACGGTGTACGTGAATATGCGTGCACTGCAATAGATATGATCGCGCGGCGGCTGCGTCTCGCCTTCCTCAACGTACAGGCGGCGGTGGAGGCGCTGCCCACCATCGTGGACATCATGGCAGAGGAGCTCAAATGGAGCGATGCCGAGAAGAAGGTGAAGAACTAGGCTATCAGTGTAGTGACTAGCAGATCAGTTGTTTCGTGTCATAAATGCGGATTAGGGTCAATCGTACTTGCAAATCATTTGTCATATTGGGTATCGTAGGAAACTTGGTAGTGGCCTGACAAGTAAAGTACCCCTGGTTCGATTCTCTGCCGAAACCATAGATAACATATAGGTGACAAATTGTCTGTGTTATATGTATTAACATTTATTATGATTATGTCGTTCCTTGCTCCAGCAACAAATCAAAGCGGCGAATGAGTTTCTCGCGACGGAGATGGGTCAGCTGGTGAACCGCGCGTCTCGCGACAAGATCCCCATCAACCTGAGCAAAGACGAGATCCAGACGTACATCAAACGCTTCCAGATCATCGACGCCGACCGCAAGGGATATGTCTCCATCAACGACATTAGGAGGAATCTCAAGGTGACGACATTTATTTTGTTAAAGAAAATAATTTTATATTTGTAAAAGAAGCTAAATAATGTAGTAAGAAAAGCCATTGTGTGGAAAGAATTGTTAAATGCCAATAATTTTTCGAAATCCGATCGACAATTCCATCGGTAATCTTACATTGCTCTTAAGAGATCTACAGACAAAGATCAGTACGTATAAATAGTGTGAAAATTGCAGTCCAAGATCTGAGATGTAAGATCGAAAGGGAAATTGAGGTCTTTCGTCCAGGAGTAGAAGGGTATGTAACAAAATATTTTTTTTCTGAAGTTGAATGTTTTAATCATATTTATGCTCTTCTATATAATTAACTACTTACTTTGCTATGGTGTCTAATGATGGTAAACTGAAGATGAGAAAGATTCATTTAAAGTAAGTTTAAGTATTTTCAGTTCGCTTGCGCACAGAATTTCATAAACAAAGGTTGACCTTTACGTATATCTAAATAGATTGATAATCTTATAGAGTATGGGTCTGAAACTGAGCGATAATGAAATGAGCGCGATCCTCTCTGAGCTGGACGTCACGTACCACGGACAGCTGGAGCTGCAAGACTACCTTCAGGTAGACGCGATCGCTTCACACTGCTTCGGAAATGGGGTCTATGTCTGCAGTGTTTCATATGTGTTACGGATCTCATGTCATTACAATACTAGTGATAAACAGTTCACAGAATTAAGTAATTTGTGTAATTTTTAATATAGCTGATAAATTAATTAGATGATTAATGAATATATACAAGCTACCTATATGATTGCTTAATTCTGAATTGTCAGAACTGAGAAATGTTGGAATTCAATAGAATATTTTACCTTTTTTTTCAGTAGTAAACAATGTATTGTAAAAGGATTATCCCTATAATGATGTCTTGTCCATATGTCATTGAAAAAAAAAATTGTAATCTACTAGTGCAACGGAATTAGCGGTTTTTTAAATTTTAATTATATTCCTCGCAACTTGACTAAACGGAAGTTTATTGTATCCAATACATTTTAATGGTTTCCTTTATATGCCTGAATCGGGTTTATAATAAAAAAGGTGAAATGTTCTATTAAACACCCGCTTTATACGATGTATGTCGTTCAATGTTTGTGTGGTGAACGTTAAGCTGTTTCACAGAGTTCTGGCGAGGAGGTGACCGGGGAACAGTTGCACGAAATATTGCGAGAGATCGACACTAACATGAACGGGCAGGTGGAACTCGACGAGTACTTGCAGGTCCATATTACAATACCGATTCCATTGACCCAGCTGTTCATTTGCGACTGTTGAATGTTTTTAATGACTTAACGTCGGTGGGTGAACGTACTGAGCATGATATCGAAATGATTTTATTTTTATACGAAATAGGTATCAGTCAAAATACCGGTATTAATACTTTGATTGTGAGCCTATCGAGTTATGAAAGACAGTTGGTTTTGCTTGTGGGGCTTGTGTGATTTATTTATTTTTTTTCAATTTATTTATTTATTATGTAGTATGTTGTTTGTCGCGTGGCTTAACTTATTTTGTTACAGTATATGTAGTTATACTTAAACGGCTTGTCTATAAAATTTGTCATAATAACAAGATTTTTTTTTAACATTTTTTACACACATATTAAATAATTGTTATTATATATATATCATGAACATTTAATTCCATTAGCTTTCTGCTTAAAAATGTATGTAATAAAATTTATTTATTAACAATTAACACCAATTTGTCCTATCCATTAAGTTAGTATAAGTTTAACATTATAATAATTAACATTTTAAATATCAATTTAAATAAAATTAAAAATAAAATCACAAAAGTGCTAAGAATTCTGTTGAACATTTTCTATTTCAGCCTTTGGTCGAGTACAGCGGATAGTAGTTTTCATGATTGCATTTAGAATTACGACATTCAAAAGCCACGACGAAAAGTTCTATGCTTTTTTATTAATATCAGTTCTATAATTTTTATATTATTCCACAAGTAAGGACCTAGATCTAGAACCACATTCATATAATGCATTTCGGAGTGCGAAGGCATCTCAACCTAATTCTTACAGGTAGATCATTAACGCTCTTATGACATCAATTTATCAATAATTCTATAATTTAATTATTCTTTTTAACGAAAAAATAAAAAATGAAGGCACTACAGCGCGCAAAGTGTGGAAGTAATAACTTGCCCTTGACCAATTGAACAATAGAAAGCCATAACGTTTCCCGATGACTCGATGACTTTCTAACGACAATGTTTGGAATACCCTCGTTTAACAGATGATGTCTGCCATCAAATCGGGCCATGTGGCGTACTCCCGCTTCGCTCGCATGGCCGAGATGGGCGAGGAGATGCACGAGCGCGAGGCTCTTAAGAAGCAGATCAGCGTTGAGAGGAGCGGTGGTGGCCTCTAGTGCACTGGCCTGCAACGCTTAAACGGTGAGTGAGGGTAATGTTATTTGTTCCTAGTTCTGCGCTGATGATGCTCCAGGTATTGGAAGGGATGTAGCGTTTTTCTGGGTATGTTTTATCCGCATAAGTTTTAAGATAAGATTTCCGACTGTGTCAGGCATATTTGTGACGTTGTAATTTTTTTCTTACCATTCTTCACACAGAGAATATGATGAGGGGAGTGAATACATTTTATGAGGGAGTGACCAGTTATTAGTTAGCCTTAAATAAAATATTTTACAGATAAGATTATGCATTATGAACAAGGCTTACAATACTCTCCTCAATCCCATGCTGGCAGAACAGTGGGTGTCTTAAGAGGCGACAGAAGCCAGCCTGCTTGGTGGTAAGGCTTCGCGTATGGATTATATTATCAGTATTATTATTAAGTCGTTAAGATTATTACTGGTATTATTATCTTTCCGTGAAGCCTGCCTGGCTAGCTACCGCCCTCCTGCTTGAATCAGCCGCCAAACGACTCGTCGTGTTCCGGCTGGGGGCTGGAAAGCCAGTACTTAGGAAGAATCCTAACCTTCTTCTCATTTCCTGGCCAACAACGCATCAGTGATACCTTTGGTCTTGCTGATGACCATGGGCGACGGTGACCACTTACCATCAGGTTCATCGTCTACTCGTTTGTCGGCTATTATCATAAAAAAAAAAATAATATAAATTATAGTCAATCTCGACATTCGTTTTATATTTCATATCGTTAAGTTATTTTATTATTTCCAGATGTCTATCGAAGCATACATCGAGCTGCATGCATCGTAAATGGCAACACTCTAGATGTAACTCATTAGTCGCCGTTAAGTATTATTTATCTACAGTAGAGTATAAGTAGAGCTGTTATATTTAATTTTAGTTAGGTACACCTATTTACATAGTTCTAAATTAATATATTTAAGATTCTTGTCTCTTAAAAGCACTAAGAGAACACATTGTTTTATTATTGTGATTCTAATTTATTTAATCTAATTTATCGTGGGAACCTACTGAAAAAACATAATAAATATTGATTTTTTTAAAACAAAATTGTAATATTCGGCCTCCGACTCATTTAAACATGTAATATAGAAAATCCTGTCAGCATTTTTTTTGCTACGATGAGGCACGAAATTCTTTACTTCCCCGCTCAACAGCGGGGTTTACATAACCAGGGGGTCGTTGACCACCTCGAGTAAAATGCCGGGGCAAAGATGAATCCTTCGAGTCTCCAATTCCCCACGCATGGGTCGCGCCCCACAGTATGGCGCCGCCACGTAGGAAGCTTCGTATCGTACGAAAATCTATTGCTGAAAATGTTCGATTTATCCAATTCGATTTAAAGGCGATTCTTCTGTATTTACACTTTTCAATTCAATTGTTTTATCGAACTTCGAAACTGAAAATGTTATGCTTTGTTGAACCGTATACGAATGTACTCTGTGTAACAAGCTCTCCTGAAAAAACACATCATCGTTTTTCGAGCCGGCCCAATGACGGACATAATCCCGGATATCTGGTTGTTTGTGAAAATATATATGTATATATATATGATTATCTCTTAGCAGAGACATAAATATTGTTATATTTTACACTCAATCATAATGAAAATTTTCTTGTTTTAATTGGTTTAAACTTAAGTATTTACCTACATCAAGTATTGTATTGTTAATTTAAAATTATTTGTTTTCAAGTAATAAACTTGGTTGTAGTAATTTATTGTTTTAAAATACGATTTTATTGTTTAACGTTTACTTTACGAACGTTTCAATACTTTCAAAAATATCTACATTAATTTACGCAAAGCGTCAATTTTTATGGTTACTTGTCTTTATGAAATTCTATAACTGTTTATCATACAATAAATTTAATTCAAAATTTAAAGAAGTTTCATTTTTAGTCCATTTTATTATGTTTATTTTGAGGCAGGTACTTTTTCTGTAGCCTATAAAAGATATACGAAAAAAAATTACAATACGTTTTTATTGTAGACTAATGACCCCTTGACATTGTTCACGTTGAAAATTATTTATGTTAGAAAATATTATGGAGTTATAATCAATATTTAGCTCTAAATAGTATAAAAGAAAGTAAATATTATTGTGAGTATACCTGATTTATATACATAATGTATAGCATATGTCCATCCGCAATATGAAACTGATAAAAATAATTTCAAATAAGTGCCATGGACATCGAGTGCCTCCACATACACACAATAAAAATTTTTTGCAATATCCCATTGTAATATATTAGTATAGATTACCAATGACCATAGACAATAGACGGAGTGAATGAACGAATATTATATTTCAATGAATAGATTTATTACGGCTGAGCAATGGGCCTCATTAGCAGCACTTTTTTGCTATCAATGGACTTTTTAAATTACATAATACGTAATTTTTTATGTCAATAGGTGACGAACGAGATCACTTTTATAGTAAATGGTCAACGCTGCACATAGACATATACATATTGGCATCACTGGAACTTTGCTGCGTTTCGAAGAATTAAGAAACTAGTTATTATTACTACTATTATTATTACTACTACTTCTTTGATTGTGCAATAGATGAAGCAATCATTCCTTGAACCTTGTGTAAATTTTACTCTACAAAGTTACTTTTACCGCCATATAATACTGGTTGATCTCAAATAACTGCATATAATCTCTAGTCATGGGTATTTCAGAGATCTTATACTTTAAATTTATAACGATAATATATATGACCAGACAGTATAAATATATTGTCTTATTTTATATGTTTTTATTAGGTGATTACAACACAGTTTGTTGCTAGAGTCATCTTACTGAATGACTGGATTAGCAACTAAGTTAATGTATGTAGTTTCCAATTCGATCTATAAATACACACAAACATCCAATTCCAATTAATTATACACAAACTCTGCCATCTATTAGTATAAAATCGTATTTATATATTTAGTGCTATAAGGATACCATCAGAGTAACACGGAAAGTATTACAATACAATTTTTATACCAGTAGATGTCACTACATGTGATATTTGTAATAATATCAAAATAGTGACATCTAGTGTTACAGAGTATTACTATTCCAATGCAGCTAGATGTCACTACAATCTCGTAATATTATTGGAATACGATGTTTGAAGTAGAAAAAAATATACTTTCTCTTAAGTGACGATAGAAAGTGTTGTTTTCTTATGGGCCGTCACTAAACCAAATCCCCATGTTTCAAATTAAACCTAAAGCCATATATCAAGCCACTGGAATACGTTGTCAAGTAACCGATGAATTTTGTTCTACTTATAAAAGTAACAGGTGATTAACTGTTTTACAATAGAAAAAATCATAGTGTTTTAGCTTATAGTTCCTTTAACCTTTACTAGACAAAGATAATACAGTACAAACCCTTCCCGTGCACGTAGAAATAAATACAACAAAAGGCAAATAAAATCCCTCGTCACACTAGTTTAACCATTACAATATTTTTATTATTACAACAAACCTTAACCCTTGAGAAGGGTAACATTGGCGCTGCTTTCAAGCTTCAACCCTTAACTTGCGTATGTCGCCGGCGAATAAAAGTTGGCGGGAAAAGTTGTAACATTTGTAAAGTTACATGCGATGTAGGGCGGCGGTTACGCCCCCGCGGCTACTTCGCGGGCGGGCGGTGGGTGGGCGCGTCTACTGTGTGTTTATGAATTTTTTAATTCACGTCAATAGGGTGAACGCGTTGATTTCGAGCGTGTCAATGATCTTTGAACTGTTTGTTAAACTTGATCGGTCGGATTTTCGATTTATTCGTTTTATTATTGTGTTTATACATTTTATACAGTATGTAGAGTGAGTAGAGAGTGAAGGATGAAGGAAATGAGTTTTAAAAATAAAACATATCATAGATGTACTAATCACACTAGCTGGATTTTGTTAAAACTGCTCGAGTCGACTAGGTGAAATGGTACCGTTTTGACTCAATATTTAATTTCATATTTGTGGTTCGGGTGTTGGGCTAATAATATCTCTTGGCTCAATATGAAAACTAGGTCAACCAGAATTAAATTAAAAAAAAAAAATTAGAAATACGCTACAATTCTAGAACCAAAGTTACAAAATTTTTAATAAATATATTAAAAAAAAAATTGGATCAAAACAGTCAACTTTACTAGAGGTTCTGATTGCTCTTATGTTTCCTGTTTCGAACTACTTATATGCAACTTTATTGTTACATCAGATTTTTATGAAGGACCCCTTAATAGCCATGAGTTACCTGTGTAACTTTAATAGGCTGGTCCACAGCACTTGCTGTATGTCATAGCTGCTGCAGATCCAGATGGGTAGCATAAAGAAAAAAATTCAAAAATACCATTTTAGTATCGCATCCCCTTGTTCCACTTAAGAAATTTCGATACGATACTCAAAAATGTAGTACAAAGTAATGCTACAAAGGTATTTGTATCGAGGTCCGTAGAAACTTTTTAATAATTGTCGTCTCTTTTGAATATTTAATTTTGTGAGGCAATTTCTCGATGATATTCTGAACTTATTATCCTGTTTAGACGTTTATAGTATGGAAAATATTACTTTATGTCGTGATATTTGATCACACAGGGAATTAGACATGGCGCATTTCCATAGAGTAAGTTAGATTTACATACTTTTATATACCAACCAATTATATTACATCATACAACATTTGGAGAACATTTTATTTTCAATGATTACAAGTTGTTTGCCTAAAAATCCTACCTGATGGTGTTAATGACAATGTTATAATTGTTTATCTCATAAAAAAAAACAGCAGTATATTTTTCTATTACTCAATTAACTCGAACAAAGCAATATACATATAATACGTGAAGTTGTTTAATTGAAGCATCACAGTTTGTTTTACTGTAATAGAATTACCAAGAATTTGCAATTCAGACAGCACTAGTTCTACAATTAAACACGATTTACATGGCGGTGATTCAATCAAACATGTCTACCGGCGTATTGCCTTCTGACTGACGTGAATCAACACGCGAACACGTACTCCACCCACGTCTCGTGACACGGGACGGGACCCGGTCGCGCGCGCAGTGCTCGACCGTACGCCGTGTGGTTTTCACCCGTATTTGTTGTTGTGCTTGATGCGCTAATTAGTGGAGATGCAGCGTGACTTGGAAGCAAGGGCGTGTCGGGCGGGGGGCGNNNNGGGCGGTCCGGCCCGCCCACCGTCACTTCCGCTTCCGTCGACTCGCGAGCTGCTGCTTCCCGGATTGCCGATGACGTCGTCGAACGTCTTGACCCCTTTAAGGTCGCACATAAACAGACCGGGTCGCAGTGCATTCTCGCCTCTAGTATTCGGTGTGAAGACCAGCCGAACGCTGATGTGAACGTGAGAGAGTTACTCGCGATGCGATGTAAACAATTTCTTCATAAAATAAGGTAATCAAAAGTCACTCTTAAAATATTGTAATGAGGTTAATTTGACAATAAAGCTGATCAAATAATAATAAAGCGGTGTGAGAGTCTTTAATTACTGTATCAATAAATAATAATGTTACTAATTACAAGGTTGACTCTATCAAGAATACCTTTTCTCTCCTTTGGTACCAGGAAAAAATTGTGACGAACATTACCAAAAAATTAATTTTATTTTTATGACTAAATAAATACCTACGCTATCAATCACATTATGTGATAAAGTCTTTTGTGTAGGTACGATAAAATAAAAGCTAACAGAGCTTTTGTACATCATGATTAAAGAAATACCTAGATATTATGTAGAAACTGTAGTTCAGATAGTTACATTTACAACAGTGTGATGTGGACAGCGATCTCCGAAAACGAACTGGACGATTTTAGATTGTTCAAAATTGGACTAAGTTTGAATTACCATAATACTGTAAGACGGATAATATAGTCGGTCTAACTGTTTGTATCAACGGAGCCAGGAACACTTCGACACTGTAACATTATCCACGGTACCGTCAATGTGACCTTAAATCAATGAGTAACTTTCCCTTGCGACGTAAGGAGACCTATCGTTTGTAATGTTTGAAATGAGCTCACCGGAGCTCTATGACATGGGGTTATTCAAAAAAGAGCTCTCGTTCAAGGCCTACGATGCATTGGTGACCTCTCTCGGGTTGGGCCAGTCTACAGACGACGGTGACAGCTTAATATCAGACGGCTCTTCTGCTTTTTCACTAGTCATTAGTCTTAACAAAATATACTAAGCGCTGAAGAGGAAGCTATTAATCTTGATTATAATCTGTTAAGGATTAAATTATGCGCGCTAAAACTCGTTTTCCCTTCGACGTTTATCATGGCGACGCCAAATGACGGTCGCCACGTCATCGATCGGCACTAAGACTGTTCCTAACAATGTTATCTCATTAGAATATCATTTCAGATAGAAGAAGGCTTGCTGATCTTGTAAATGAAATCTGAACGATAGCAATGTTGGTAAGTCGGCCTCCCAAGCGAGGGGCCCCGGATTCGATCGTGGCCGGGGCAGACGTTTTTGTGACAGATTGTGATATGTCTTCACTGAGTGTCTGTGATGTTTTAATTGTGTACGTCCATGACACTTGCAACACAGAAAATCTTAGGGCGGGGTGTGTGTGTGAACCTGTTATTTAAAGGACTAACATATAAATATGCGCTCCTATTATTGAATATATCGATCAAACTTTAGTTTAAAGAGCTGCTGTTTTTTTTTTATTTTCAAGATAATAAGATTGCTGGGTAATACTATTGGGTATTGTAACTACGAGACCCTTTTAAAGAAGGAAAAATATTAACAAGCCAAAGGAGCGAGATCGCTACCGCGTGAAACAATACGTGCGATGATTTCATCGGTACTATTCTCTTACCAACTAATTAGGTAACGTAAACACTATCGCGTCACAGAGGTACACCCATAATAGAATTAAGGCCAAATTTATAAGGTCGTACTAAGCGATTTGATTTTAGCGAATTTAAACCCTAACACTATATATATATAGAATTTAAATTTGACTGAAGTCTCAGCTTCTCTTAGTACCAGTGAAAATGGTATGTTGAGAATATTTTTTTTTATTGAAAACTGTACTTTATTACTGCGTGAAAAGGTTCAGAATCGTTTAGTCAGATACTCAAATAATTAAGCCGGGGACACACGCTCTCTCGGGGCGGCTGCTCATTCGTGCATAATGGACTTGGGGCGAACGCGGCTGACGCTTGACAAAACGTAGCACGACTTTCACTTTCGTTTCGAGCTACACTAGACCTATTTATAATGTGCTTGGACCGTATATTACAATTTGATCAAGTTCATCACGTGATATGTCCTATTATTACTAATTTGTAAAAAAAAAAAACTTTGTTTACAGTGATATACCTAATAACTGCTGTTCCTAATATTTTTTCACCTTTTCCTCTTTCAACTGATATAAAGTAATTGCATCTAAGTTGCCAAAATTTCCATTAAAATAGCAATATACGCAAAACAACTCTAATTAAGTAGAGTACAGCTAAGATTACAATATTTCAATGGGTTTCATTTCCCAGGATCGGAATGTATAGAGTACAGTTGTGTACGAATGGTGATCGATATAGCGTAACATGTCCTTATCGTTTGTTTACTGGCTACGTCGGACGGAGCGTCGGGCACGCCAAGCGGCACGACATGTGTGCATTTTTTGCCCGCCCAAGGAGGCCGCGGGCACGAGGTTATACACCCATTATTACGTCCTTCCTACTTTCAATTATTATTATCGGGCGGCGGCGCCGCACCCGCGACGGGGAGGAGAAGAGAGGCGCAGCTGCTGCCTACCAATAATCAACCTGTCTCAGTTAGAACGAGACGGGGATATAGATAGACAACTTGCGACACAAACTTTTTATGGAAAACATCCGGCTGACGCGATATACTGGTCGAAATATAGATTGCTGGTACTTAAAAAAATTAAAAAAATTGTGTAAAATCTTTGACCAAGGCCAATGGAAGGTGAAATAATACAAAAACCGAAGTTATTACGACCGCGATAGGAGGCGGATCTCCGAAGATATCCGAGCAAGTTCGGCTCTGCTCGTTAGTTCGCTCGCCGCAGTTTGGCGGCCGGTCGTGAGGATGGTGCGTTCCGTACGTGAACAAAGAAAAATATTTGTTTGCAAGTGCAGAGTAGATGATGTCGTCTGAGCCCACGAAAGTGCAGGTGGAATACATTAGTGAAGACAAAATAATAAAGGTAAACGATGTGAAGTGAAAGGATACGGTACTATTGTGTAACAGATTGGACGCTAGCGGGCAGCGGTCTCGTGTGTCGGTCGGCGAAGGGGGAGGGCGGGGCGAGTGCGGCCCCGGCCGTGTGGGGCCCGTCAGGCCACACGCAGGAGGTTGTGACCGCGAGGCGAACTACTCCCTTGCCGAAATAGCATCAGCGTCCTCCTATACTTCAGCTTCCCACCCATTTATGTCTCCATCAAGCATGGTGCACGATGATGGTACTCACGTGAATGAGGAATCTATTCCTGTATTCTTTATCTAAACTACATGTGTGTTATAAAATACCTGGGACTCTTGAAAGTAAGTTGTCACTATCTCGCGTGACGTCTTTGCCAAAAATATCATCCAAAGCAATGTTTTTATAGTAAGAAAGCTGCTATTTTTATAAATACGCCTGGAATTAGTTTGGATGGATGCTGGATGTGGTTAAATTAATTATCATAAAAACTATACTCACGCGATCCAAGGTGGGTGGATCGAAGGGCGGCGGCGGTCTTGCATGCGACGACTCCCGACTCCCGGCACTTGTTAGGAAAAGGCGTGTCGATTCCAAACTACCGCGGGTACACAAACCATGCGGAAAGTTAAAACTTTGTTTTGTTTTGTTTTTGAGGGTCCATATTAAAACAATAGTATGAGGCAAAACTATTATGTGTTTTTACTGGAAAATGAATACTAATTCAGATTATATTTGGAATATCAATGCAATTTATTGCAATATTTTATGAAATTCCTATATCAGCAGAAATATAGTGGGTAGTCGCTTGACAAGAAACAAACAGTATTGAATCAAACGAATGGTTTGTCTATTAAAATCCGAATATCATTCTTTTTTTTCAGGCGGTCAAATACAATAATACCTTTATGTATTCTGTGGGTCTGTGTTGTAATGAAAGTTAAAAATTTTAAAATGTCAAAAAAAGTAAACAATAGTAAAGTCAGCTAGAAATTTGAAATGTTCGTTGTTACTTTGAGAAATAGTTAATTTTAAAATTACAAATAACAACTTTAATTTATTTAAGCATGGTTTTGGCTCTAGAAGATGCTATAAGGAAGGTAACGATTCTGTCATTAGTTTTTATTTCAGTTTTAATTTTGCTCACTTTTTCCCGCGAAAATATTATGGTTATTCATTTTTTATTACCTCTTAGCCAGTTACTGTGGCAGTTTACAGAATTTTTATTATACTCGAGAAGGGTTGATATCGATATTTCGTTTCATTTCTGCCGTATAAGCCCTTTGTGTTCTATAGACACTTGAGTTCACCCCTATTGTATTCTTAAATTGTCAGACCTTTGAACACTGTCAAAGATCATTTATTTTACTGGACTCTGCTATTCTGATATATTTTCTTTCCTTAGACAATTCTCTTATTTCATCAGTACTATGGTCTTTTCTGTATGCTACAAACCATTTCCTAGACTAAAATGTAATTTTAAACCATTCAATAATTAGTAATTTTAATCAATAATGTAGTTTAAACAGCTTTGCAAATATCAATCACAACCATTTTAAATATTACCATAAATATCATCACATCATCATATCATATATGAAATTGATTGGATTTGGTAAATATGTAATCTTTTATAAGAGCTGATTACAGAGAGTGCAGTCAGCGTTGGGATTATTAAATGACACAGTGTCAGCATATTTTCAACAAACAGTTATCTACGTACAGCATAATTGACACAGATAGCCTGACTTTAATATTATGTGTATTGTTTTTTTAACCGAAGACTGTACATAATCTATGTAACATGATAATTAGATGCAACATTATTTGAAAATATTTCAAATTAAAACTCATGTTTATATTTTTCAAAAGTCAATAAATCAAAATGTTAATAAAGTCATATAGCGGCTCTCAGGTTGTTTAATAATAGAATTTGATTTGACAACTTACTATATTGTCTGTCTAATATTCAGTGTTTTATCACATTTTTATTACTTATAAATCATATATAAATATTAACTTGAGATCATTTATTTTTTAATCTAAGTAGTATGGGACTATAAATTGAAAAATAGTTATAGACTCATTAATATTTTATTACTTCTTAACTTTTGTAGTTAAAAATCATTTTTTATTTATATATAGTAATTCTATCAAAAACATTTTTATAACTAAGCATCTGAGTTAACACAACTTTCCGTCTGGGATAATTTTGTATATGGATATCTAGGCAAAGTCCTACAAATATGTATTCCTGTTAGTTCTATTGTGAAGATGCTTAAAGACAACAGTTGAATGTATGAACATTTGTAGTATCGTAGCTCCAGTGACAGTATAAAGCTGCCAAGCATGGTTATACAACTATGATCACTGATTTTAAGTACACATGTGGCTCTCTTTGAAGTTTATTACATACTTCTACTATCTCTTTTCTTTTGGGAAATGTGGTCCTTATATTCACATACAGTAATTGCATCCAGAATAATTGTTATTTGTTTTAGTCAGGCATTTGTAAATCTTTCATGTTTATTTGCACTTCTTACTTCCTCATGAATGAATCAATTAATTGTTAAAACCCACATGAATATCCATGCAGTCATTTTTGAGACTACGGTGGTCAGGCTGAGAGACAGCTTATTGATGTTTGTGTCTTGTTCTTCCATTTAATTTTAAAAAAAGTGTTCAACGCACAATAAAATTATTTTTATTATTCTTACTATTTTCAATTATAAAGGATTTTTTTGTTTGAGCTTGCTAATTTTCTCATGTAGTTAAAATTAGCGAGGGGTTATCATTAAATCGCACGATGTTATTATCATTTCGCTACGGCGACCACAAATTAGCATAGGTAAGTTTTCACTTTTAATTTGAACCTAATAAAGTTTCTCATGCCATGTCAATAGAGTTTAAAGTTGTGTATATCTTCGAGATTATTGTGTTTCGCGGCATCTGTACAGTTAGGTCTTAAAGGTTGCTTCAATGACTGGGAATTATAAATGTCTGAATTATAACCAATTATTTTTACTAGTGGCAAAATTTAAGTGTTTCTAATATTAATGGCATATACTGGTATCAGTTCCATTTATTATTATTATGTGCCTTGCATTGGCTTGCTAATAGATTGATATTATTGTTACAATAAGAAAAATATATTAAATTTTATAAGATGGCAAGTTGGTTTAATATTGTATCAAAAGTGGTTTAATTATTTTGATTTCTTATGTAAGCTGGCATACATATATAAGATAAATGAAAACAGGAACACATACACAATGTAAATGTTCATCGGTAGAGTATTCTTGAGGATTTAATATAAGAATCTGTTATACTTTCTGCCACAATACTTAAAATTGATATATCATACTTGGAAGCAAACTTTTACACAGTCAAGAATATACTTAATGATAATTGAATACAATAAAAAAAATGAATTAACATGATTGACCTACATTTTGGAGCTAGTAATGACCACTGACCACTTACATACATGGTAATAAGAATTTAACATTGTTTTTATCAGTTTGGTATCTTAATTTTTCTGCTGATAGTAACTTATTATTGTAGACATAATATCACAGTACTAAGCAGTATTAACGACATAATTCAAATCTGGTGTTCATGTTAGATTCAACATGCATTCTTAGTGTTGGGGTATGAGTATATGGGACTTTATTTATCTTTATCATAACATAAATAATTTTACTATATAAAGTAGGCTCTAAGACTAATAACAAGTGGGTTTCTAGTGTTTTTTTGGGCTTGCAATGCATTGGTAATATTCTACTCATTGAATCTAGTCGCCTCTGTCAGGTTGAGTAACACTTAGTCTAGTACGCTAGCAAAGTGAGGTTTCGCACACTACACATACCTCTGAGAACATCATCGAGAACGCTCAGGTTTCCTTACATTGTTTCCCTTCACCAAAAAAAAGTGATAACTAATTTCATAAATGGGTTTTATTCTGAAAGGGTGACTGATTTAGACCCTCCAGTTATATCGAGGTCCGAAATACTAGGCTATGATTGGTCATGCTTGATGTTTAAAAATATTTATTGCAGGAGGCTAACGGCAGCCAGTCGCCACTAGCGCTACTGGCGGCCACGTGCAGTCGCCTCGGCGCTGCCAGTATGGGGCCCGAACAGGGACAGGATAAGGAGCAGCAGCAACATTTCAGTAAGCACTTTTCAATAACATTAGTAAAGAACACACTTTCGCTTCCTCAGGATAACCTTCGCCTAATCCACTTGGCATGGGCGGCGGTAACCACTTAGGTGGTCTGACTGCTCGTATGTCGGTAATTGACATAAAATATATATTCCTATTTATCAGGTATATAATTAATTTCGTAATTGTCCCATTTTATTGTTTTGATTAGAGACCAATATTGATTTGCAATTTTAGTAAGGAATGCAATGTTTTAATTACACCTTGTATTGTTAATAGGTCCGCAACAGCAACAACAAGTTCAACAACAGCAGCAGCAACAACAAGTCCAGCAGCAACAGGTACAACAAGTGCAGCAACAGCAAGCTCAGCAACAGGCACAACAACAGGCGCAACAACAAGCGCAACAGCAGGCGCAGCAGCAGGCGCAACAGCAGGCGCAACAGCAGGCGCAGCAACAGGCACAGCAACAGGCGCAACAACAGGCGCAACAACAGGCGCAGCAACAGGTGCAACAGGCGCAGCAACAGGCGCAACAGGCGCAGCAACAGGCACAACAACAAGCGCAACAACAGGCTCAACAACAAGCGCAGTTGGTGCAACAGCAAGTTCAGAATGATTCCGTAACATTGGCGGCAGTGCAGCAACAGTTGCAACAGCACTATTTGCAGCAACAGCAACCGCAACTTAGGGTTATAAGTACTGCTGTTGTGCAACAGTTAAGAGCCCAGGGATTATCGGTAAGCTTAAGATAATAACGTTAAATTTTGACGATTGTAATTAGCCAATGTTTTATAGCGACTTATTATTTTTTCTTATTTTTAATTTTTAAATATGTTGGTTAGATTACACGAGAATTATATCATACTTCTCAAATAAGTTCGGTCAATGTTAAAGATTTGACGAAAGATCTATTAAAGGTGTTATTATTTATAGATCTATGTTCTTAAATCTAAAAACATAATTTTACATCTTATTTCTGGAGTAGGGCACAGAACACACACAATCAAATGTCGAGACTAAACCATATTGCACACTGATGACAGTCCTGTATAATGAGGAGTCTTTATAATTCCCACAACACTTGCTTTGTCTTTATTCTCTCGTTTGTAAGCCAGTGATTGCATTGATTTACAAAAACATAACTAACAAATCTACGACAATGATATAATCGTCCACTTTCCAGGGTAACGAGTTATCCGCAGCTATTGTTAATGCAGCGAGCACAGTTCCCAATGGCATAGCGGTGCAACAACCTCAGGTAATTTTATTCGTATGCCTGATCTATGTTTATGGCAACATTTGTACGCCATATTGACGCATATGTCAAATGTCAAGAAACCTAAATCACGCTATCGAAGTTTTCTACTATGCTTGTATTTATAAAGCTCTGGATTAGATCAACAGAACATGGCTTCTACTCTCAATGTCCGAGGGAGGATATCTTTGCTAAGAAACATTGACTATGGTGCAGGCGCATTTATCCATACTGATGTTACACCCGCTTGAACAAAGTATGTGGTACTAAAACCCCTGTTTGAGGTCATCATTACAAACCATAGTTGCCCCTTGTCCCATTGCTGAGATCGGCTATCGTCTCATATTGAGGTTAAGGCCCACTTAATATGACATCACGGTGGCCAATCGCGTATTGGCAGACTTCACACACCTTCGAGAACGTTATGAGAACTCTCCCCTCTCCCTCTCCCTAATTACCAAACCTGGACCTGTACTGTAAGAGGTGGCTCAGCTGTGTACCACTTTCATTCCGATGGTAGCCATGTGTGGTGGTAGGCGTGGTGGTCTAACAGGTCGGCTAGCTACCACCCACCTTCTGAAGTAAATCCTGCTGTACTTTTAATATACTCCAATTGTTGTGTTAGAGGGGTTAAAATTGGCTGGTAATTCTCTATGGTCTTTAACGCCTATGAACCATAAAATAGTTTGACTGCTTGATTTGAAGAAAAAAAAATATATGTTGCATTTGATATGAAGAAAAAAAATATATCTATCTACTGATTTTGTATGTAATGTGTAGGTGATATCGATGCAGCAGCTTCAGTCGCTGCTAGGCGGCGGGGTGGTGTCCAGCGGAGAGGGTGCCACGTATCAGAACCCACCACAACAGTTGCTACAAATTCATCCCCAATTACTGCAGGTGATTATAAAAACACACCTCCACACTGGGATTCATAGTGCTGTGAGTGCCTTGGATGTATGTATACATAGATGACTCCGTAGCCTAGTTGGTAGTGACCCTGCCGGCCGAGCGAGGTTCCTGGGTTCGATTCTCGGCCGGGGCAGACATTTATGTGAATAAATAAATGTTATGTTATATTTGTGTATGTCGGAAGTGTAAGGCGCTCTATTCACCCTTGAACCCAAGCCAACCTCCTCTGATCGTGGTACAACCTTGCTGAACAACAAGGCTACGGTGAACGGTCCCTCCTGTTGGAGATCGTGGGGCTCCGTACCAGCCGGTTTAATCCGCATGGTGGTTGGGTATTTTGCCTTTTGGTTTGCTGCCACCCTTCTCCAAACCTTGACCGTGAAATGTGTCGCACTTGCAACAGCCGCGGTGTCGGCAGCCAGTAATGACAATGATGTGGGTCCTCTGATGCGTTTTCTATATTGCATTCGGTAAGGTGTCGGTGATATTTTTGTTATAACTGATTTCCATGGACGACGGTGACCACGTACCATCACGTAGCTCGTTTGTCGACTAGTAACATTAAAAAATGTCCATGCCACCCGCAACACAGAGTCTCTTACTGCAGGGGTGAGAGTGTGTAAATGTTTATTTATATTATAATTATGTATTTCCAGCAACAAGCCGGCGGGGTTTATGGGGGATGTTTGG